>CANXYI012118126.1:0-11804 GCA_948208565.1 Hura crepitans
AAAATCACACTCTTATTTTGACTCTTAAATGTTTGAATTCATTATTAACTAAATAATATTTTTACAAGGTACCAAGTAAATGATTATAAAAAAAATCTTTTTAATTTTTTCAATTTTAATATTTTTTTTCCTTCTGATAAAAAGCAATTAAAAGTTCATTTTGGCTCTTAAACTTTTTTAGCAAAAACCAGTTTTTCTAATTATAAATTTTTAAATCAAATTTAGTTTATGGTTAATTCGTCTAATGTCACCTAACTAACACTATTTTTCATATTTTTGCCTTTTATTTTTACACAATTTATTGCATAATTTTAATGAGAATTAATAATTCATTAATTTGTAATAGAAAGAGAATAGATAAATACTTTCTTTTTAGCAATTTTTCTTTTACTTTTTCTACTTTTACATAACAAGTTTGCAAATGAATTTGAGTATGTGATTCTAAATTAAAAAAATTAGATGCATATCATGTGAGTAACAAAGAAAATAAAAAAATTAATTAGACAAATGTATTTAGCATTTCTGGTAATAGAAATTATGATATATAAAATCTTTGTGAAAAAACTAAAAAAAAAATTATTTTTCCAGTAATGAAATGGCCGAAATAAATAAAAAGATCGCGTTATAATTTGTCTTAAAGGTTAATTTTAGGACTATTAAATTAAGTCAAATTGATTTTATTTCTCATACAAATTCGTATTAATTTTTGTGCTAATTTAAATTTTGTTTTTGGCCACCAAATAAGATTTTCTAGCTTCACCCTTTATAGAGAATCGAATGAAATTGAACTTTTTTTAACCGAGTTTATTTAGTTTAATTGATTTTGTAATTATTTTATGCTTTATAATTTATATTTATATATTCTATATATGTAAATATATTATATGTTAAATATCAAATGATGTCATTTAATTAGGTTCAGTCATTTTAGCTCTTTCAATTTTTATTCTTAAAAAAAGCAAACTGCACAATAAACTTTATAACAAGAATTAAAATAATAAATAAAAATCGAATAGAATATTTCATACTTTAAATTAATTTTTAATTTTAATTTAATTTTACAAGCATTTAGGAATTATTTTATTATTCCCCCGGTGCAAAGTTCAAAATGGAGTACGCTTTTTGTGCATGAGAATGGTTTCTTTTCTTCTATTAATGCTCTCCCTATCCTCCATGTTCCTTTCTTTATTCCTAGAAAAGCGAAAGTTACTGCTCTATTCACAAAATATTTGGGAAAAAAATTATATTTATGTTTATCTCATCTTCTAGTGGTTTACAACAATTTATGAATAGCTTATTCAGTATTCAAACCGTTTAATACCTTTTATATACGTAAACACACTTATGCAAATAAAACTATCCTTCAAACTATAATACTATTAAAGTTAGCTTCAAATTAAAAAAAAAAAAGAAAGACAATTAGTATCTTCAACTTTTATATTCTTTTCAATTAAGAAACTATTAAAATCAACGGTTTTACCGACTTAATCTTTATTGAATTTCAAAAAGAATATTATTTTCAATTAATTAAGAAAATATGCTTATTTTCTCATTTATTATGATTTTTATTAAAATATTAAATTTTATTATATTTAGAGTTTTTTAAATTTCTATAACATTTTTTGTGGAGTTTTTAAATTATTATTTTATCATAAATAAATATTGTTTGTTAAAAATATTGTGTTATAATTAAAATAATTTAAACTTAGAGTTGCTCAAAATAAAATAATTCGAGTTAACATGTGATAAAAATAATTATTTAACACTTAATAAATTATCATAGAAATTTTAAAATTAAAAAAAAAACATAAAAATGTGAAAGCTCTTCAAAACATTATGAAAAAAGCAGTGAAATATAGCTAGTTAGTGATAAATTATGTATAAATGAAAAGAAAGCAAATTGTTTCACACCTAAAGTTTATAAGATGAAAAAATATTTATAAACATTTAAAGTACACTTTTAAATTAAAATGATCGGTAGAATTTTTGAACAAAAATAAAAGTTGGCTATAGATTAAATTAACAATTTATAGTCAAATATGTATACTTAGACATTTGGACCTTGAAACTAGGGGTGTGCATCGGTCGGTTCGGTTTGAAAATCGGCCGAAACCGAATAGACCGAACTGTTTATAAATAAAAATCAAACCGACCGACCTCAATATAAAAAATCGAACCAAATCAACCGAATTTTTTAATAAACCGAACCAACCGCACTTTTATATTTTTATTTTTTTTGCATAAAAATATCAAAACGACGTCATTTTGGGGTAAAATTATGTAATTTTAAACGTCTAAAACGATATCGTTTTGATAGTTTGGTTGGTTCGATTTATTCGGTTTTCCACTATCAAAACTGAAATCGAACCGAAAAACCGAATTTTTAAAAAAAACCGAACCGAATAAATCGAAAAAATCAAACCAAATAAACCGAAATAACCATCGGTTCGGTTTTGCACACCCCTACTTGAAACAATAAGTTGTTTTAAATACATGATAAATCAATGGTCAAACGAACTAAAATAGGTAGTTGTTTCAATCTTAACAGCAAACTACTGAATTAACAGCAAATTGTTTTAATGTTAATAATAAACTTTTTTCTCATAAACAGCTAGCTATTTTAGTTCATTCAGAAAATAATCAGTTGTTTGAATAGTTCATATAATTTTAAAATTCTCTAATTAATAAATTAATTTGCAATTATTTGTAGTTAATTGAGCAAATAATTGCTCCAATAAAATGCCTATTCATGGAAACTTTGTCTATTTGAGACATCTAAGATATTATAAATATTAGTCCTCTTCATCAACAGTGAATTAACATTAATAAGTCTCTCCTTTACTGTTCTAAAAATTTTGCCTTTGTTCTTGGGAGAAATTATGCATTTGCTATGCTGAATTTTTGTTCTAGCTTTGTAAATCCTAGAGGATTATTGCCATTAAAACCCAGTAGCAATAATAGTGGGGCATTAATTCATTAATGGTAAAGATCATTCTATCAAAGCTTGTACTTTATTTTCTATTTTTGCAAGTTTATTTTCTATCTTCTACAATTATTTTCTTAACCATCTTAATGAATTAAATAAATATATAGGCTACTGGAGTTAACAAGATGTTCAGTCTAAAGGCTTTCAAATTCGATTGTTTTGATGATGCAAATTTTACTCGTTGAAAAGACAAACTATTATTTTTTTTCTCACTGAATTAGGAGTTTCTTATTTGTTGAGTGATGATCTTCCATAATTCCTAAACCATCTAATAAGAAAGCCAAGTAAATCAAGGCTTCTCGCAGGAAATGTGAAGAAAATGAGGTTTGTTATAGTTATCCTAAACTCATTATTATATGACTTGTTTTGTCCAATCAAATCACCATAAGAAACTTAGAAGGTCTTTGAAAATAAATAAGGCGCATACATATTTCTCATTATGAAATTCTTTAGAATTTCAAATGGTAGATGGAAAGTTTATCATTGAACAAGTTAATGAATTACTATTGTTGGTTTCTAGACTCAAGGATTTTAAAGTGGATATGTCTAAATCTCTCTAAGTGGTTGCCGTAATTGCAAAGTTACCAAGCACTTGGAATGACTGTAGAAAGAAGTTATTTCATCCTTTTGAAAACTTTAACCTTGACTAGTTAATTAAGTATATTTGAATTAAAGAAAAAATAAGAATTCATAAAAATAAATTTGCTTTAAGATCTCAAAGGTGAATGTTATTGAGTTAAAGAAAACAAGTAATTCTAAAAAGCTTAGCAAGGCTAGATATAAGAGGAATTTTGATAATTTTACAAGTGATAATTCTTTCAATAGTAAGAAAAACAAGAATTTTTTTTTTGTGGTAGAGAGGGCCATTTTAAGAAAGAATACAGATTTTACAAGAGGTTGAAGATGGAGGAAAATTCTAGATAGAATAAAACAAATATTATTGAAAGACAGTCATCTCCATCAAAATTTGTTGCTATGATTGCAAATTTAAACGTACCATGATCATAAAACAAATGAGAAATCTGCAAATTAATGATACAATTCAAGTGCAACAATTCACATCTACAACAACAAATCAATAAGATTACTACTATATTTCAATAGGTACAAAACTAATATGATTTTGGACCACCATCTTTCTTCTTTCGAAAATATTTATTTCCCCTAAAACCTTTTGATTACTTGTTATTCTTTACCATCATAGCATTGCCTTTAAACTGTTCTCTAAAACTTATATGTGCTTGATGTTGCTTCTAAACTCTTCTAACTATGGCATAAGCTTAATGAGAGTTAGTAAAGCATTCATTAATAAGACTTGATTCTTAACATTTTCATAGGATTTATTAAGGCCCACCAAAAATTGATGTAACTTGTTTGATGCATTGATCAGATCTATATTCCTAGTTGCTCCATAGACACAATTACAAAAACTATATGGAATTGGTTCTAAATAAATCAGTATATCCCATAATCTTTTTAGTTTGTTGTAGTATATAACAAGTGAGTCATTGCCTTTATCAATTGAAGTAATATCTCAATTGAGCTTATATAGTTGAGGGCCATTACTCCCTTTATAACACTCTTATAACTATAACCATAGCTCCCTAGATGAAGTGGTACACATGAAAGACTTAACTATTTCTTTAGAAATTGTATTTAATATCCATAAATTGACCATGGAGTTTGCTCTAACCTAAGTTTCATAAGTCTTAAATCCCCCCATCAAGTTCTTCACATGAGCCAATGATAAATGCAAGCTTATTTTTGGCTTTAAGTGCAATTTTAATGGATCTACTCCACAACGAGTAAGTGTTGCCATTTAATGGACAAGTAACTAATTGCATTCCTAAATTACCAAAGGAATGCAATTATAGTAGAGAATTGAGATTGTTTCATAACTTATCATTACGATCTTGTAAATTTCAATTCATTAGTGCTTGATCTATCTCTCTTTATTGATGATACACCATTGCATAAGATGATAACAAAATAAGAAACAGTGTATCCATTGAGTAAAGGAAAAAAATCAAGAAGGTCAAAACTGAGTCCTCATGGATCATTTTGCTCCGATGCCATGAAAAAAATAGAATCTCCATTAAAAGGTTAAAAGCTTAAGAACAAAATAGAGTAAAAATAAAATGATATAATGAAAAATCCCTTACCTTTGAAAAAGATTATTCATGTTTTATATTAGGTCTAGAAATCTAGAAGGTACTATATCTCTAACTGATAAAGGCGAGAATGAAATTTATTAGTATATCTCAGCTTACATAGAAAAAGATAAGACTAACATTCTAACTGAAGTAACATATTTGCCAGCTAGATATAACTGTTTGTTGTAGCTACTCCGTTCAATATCATTTCATGTTCCAACTGTTGTATTTGGTAACTTTATGAATTATTCTTTAAAGGGATTATTAATAACTTATTTTATGCACTACAAGATACACTTAAAGAAATTTAAGGTTTCACTATTGAGATATGGAAAGAAAGAAAGCGTAACTTAAATTTCTTGAGAGTATCAAGCTATTTAGCTTATTACAAAATTTTTGATCCTAAAAGAACAAAATTATGACCAAAGGGAATTAAAAGCATCTTCATGGGATATAACAAAAATTCAAAGGCACATAAATTATTAGACATTGAGTCTAATGTTATTCTTGAATCCAAAGATGTTGAATTCTAGAAATAAAATTTATTAGTGATTTAAATAGTAATTTGCAAGAAATATAGAAATCACAAATGGCACGGTAACTTAAGATAATCTTATGACAACTAATGGCGATCCTATAGTAACCCAAGATGATACTATGATAACTTCAAGATTAGTTTGAAATTTAATTCTTCTTTGAATAATAAAAGAAAGGCATTCAAATCTCTTATTAAACTTAGGATAAGCCAAATTAAATTATGATTTTATTTATTCTCAAGCAATAATCTTCTTAGTTGAAGGAAGTAAAGATGAATTATTAAATAAAATACTTATTGTACTGAACATAAAAAAGGATCCTAAGATTATAGTAAAGCAATGGCTTCAAGAGATTCTATTTTTTGGAAAAAAAAAAGTAATAAACGATGAATCCATTCTCTCTTATCAAATGTTACATGGGTATTGGCAGACTTACCCCCTAATTTTAAACTTGTTGGATATAAAGGGTGTTTAGAAGGAAATATAATACCGATGGTTCTCTACAAACCTTTAAGGGTAGATTGGCTATTAAAGGCTTTAGAAAAAACGAAGGAGTGGACTATTTTGACACTTATGCTCATTTTGCAAGGATTACCTCAATAAGAGTGTTTTTTCATTAGCATTAATTTATGATTTATATGTCTATCAAATGTATGCTAAAAAAATTTATTAAAAGGTAATCTTGATGAGGAAGTATAAATAAGAAGAAAGTTTGCAAATTGGTCAAGTCATTGTATGGATTAAAACAAGCTCTTAAATAGTGGCATGAGAAATTTGATAGTGTAATATTATTAAATGGTTTTAAACACAATGAAGTATTTAAATGTATTTATTTCAAGTTCATAAAGGATTCTAGTGTGATTGTATGTCTTCATGTTGATGACATGCTAATCATTGAAACTAACATGATATGTATTAGAGATATTAAAAAGTACTTCTCAATTTAAAATAAAGGATTTAGAAGAAGTTGATACTTTTTTAGGGATCAAAGTTAAGAAATCTAATGGAGGTTTTGCATTATGTTAATCTCACTACATTGATAAGGTTCTATCCATGTTTAATCATTTGAGTATTAAAGAATTTAATATTGTAACGCCCGAAAATTTTAGTTTTATTAATAGTGTTTTTTAGGGCATGACTAGTATTTTTCGAGTAACCGGGTCACACTGAGGAAGCCAAAAGAGAGTACTAGTCATAAAACTTTGACGAGAAAAATAATGATGAAAACGGAGTAATTAGTACTTTTCACTAAACTAATAAATTATTTTGTGCCGATATCTAGTGAATAATAACCTCAGTTTACATCGTGCTAAGAAATGCTCGAGATGTGCCTAGACGGGCCGAAAAATAGCATACTTTAAAAATAAAAAATTCTAAATAGTTTAATGGTGATAGAATTGGAATTTTCTGATTGATATTTAATCAAAATTTCTTAATTATGCAAGTGAATAATTAACCTAGTTTGCTTTGAAATTTGGGCTCGAGATTTTAGGGGTCCCTTAATTAAGCAAATCATTAATTTTTTGTGCTAAAAATATTATTTTTAGAGGCCTCTAAGATTTATTTTACATTTTTGAAATTTAAAACATATATAGAATTAATCGGGCCTATCTGATCGCCACATGGCGCGATCATGGCCATCCATCACCATAATATAAAAGTGATTATGTGTGTGCGTGTGTACCATAGTTAAATACACTCACCTTCCTCCCTTTTTCCCCCAAAAACTAATGGCACTTCCTCTCTCTCTCTCATCTCTTCTTTTCTTCAATTCTCACTTGAAACACGCCAAAATCCTTCGACAATTATATAGAAATTGATCCTTACGACATCTAGAATGTGATTCTAGCCTCAATTTCATGAGAAACAGAAGTTTTGAGGAGGAAATGAAGCTTTGAAGACTTAGGGTTTTAAAGCCCTAAATCACACCGAGTCCCTAATTGAATCCCAATTGTTTTTCTACATAATTGTGGATACTCTAGATTACAGTTATACTTTTATTTTCGAATTTGAATGTGTATATATTTTTCTATGAATTTTTCTAATTTGTGATCTATTATGAAAATTACAGAACACTAAGGAGAACGAGAATTGAGGCAAAGAGAAGTTGCAAAATCAATTATAAGACATCATAGAATATCTATGTAAGTGTATTTGATAAAATATGTGCCTTGTGATATGATTTGTGTGAATTCCATAATGATGTGCATTTAGGAGTTAGGATAACCCTAAAATGCATGCCTAAGGTATTTTAGGGTTTAATGAATGTTAATAAATTTAACTAAATGAAAAATAGAGGAAAAACAAGCTAAATATAGAAGATTGAAATTAGTGAATGTAATATGGAACTTTAGGGACATAGTGGGAATTTCCTAAATTGTTGTGTAATAGATGAAATTTACAATGTAATGGCCTAGAATGAATGATTGTAACTCGTATCGAGAATGTGCATTGATGATGATATGAGATGATGTATGTGTAAGGCATAAAACATGCATGTATATGTGATAACATATGTAATGCATAATGTGTGAGTGTATATATACATTAGTGATAATAAATAAGGGCATAATAATGTTAATGAATAGCATGTGACTGGTAAATAATGGATAGTAATGTACATAATGGAATTGGTGATATGAGCATACTAATATGGAATGATAATGGGAAAGAACAATGTGTATAATAAGGCTCGCAACATGATATACTTAATGGATGTTGACAAGCATTGTAAAATGAACAAGGTTATGATTATCAAACATACGAATGATAAATAATAAGATCTAAAAGAGAATGGCCTATATATGTTAGACAATTTGCTGGATAAGTTGATCGATCAACCAAGGGATGTAGCAACTGCTAAGACACTTCAGTGTCATTGATACTGATGACTTTGATACTTGATTATACTTGATAGCATTTCATGAGAGAGCAGTCGCAGGGAGGTCTAATAAAACCACTGCACATATACTTATACGGGTACAGCGGCCGAGAGGTTTAGTAGGACCATTGCACACTTATATATTGGCCATACTAATCTTTTATATGTGATTTTATTACATGTGGGTGCAGCCGCAGGGAGGTCCGAGCACTAAAAAGTTCAATAAGGCCACTGTATATCATCGCTGGTGTAGCAGCATAGAGGTCCAAAATGTAGACCACTGCACATCATGATCCTGATACCCAGTACTTGGATACATGTCTTCTAGATATAGGCTAAAGATGTAAATGGCACAAATGCAACACGAAGCCATAAGACAAATAAATAAACAATTATAAGCAACAACTAAGTAGATATCATAATACTTAGCCTTAATATCATAATTAAATTGGATTAATAAACATATGACTTAATAAAGATATATAGACATGTAAGAAAAAGCTAAACATGCATGAGCCTATAAATGTACATATATAATTAATGATAAGGTAACAACCTAAATTGGTTAACTAATAATGACACAAGTAAGGAATAAATGTACAGGTAAAGTGACATGGTTATGTCAAAATGTATGTGCATCATGAATGCATGTACTGATGTGTGCATATTTTATCGAATACACCACTAAGCATTATGCTTAGCGCATTGTGTTTTCTCGATGGGTAGGCTATAAATAGATCCAGTTTCAACATTAGCCTCAAGATAACAATACAGCTCGAACAACCTCTAGTTGGTATAGTTTTATACACCTTTTAGTGTGATGTAAATATAGTTAGTGGCACTCATATGTATGTATGTATGTAAGATGTGGCTCTAATACAATGATTTATGTGTATATAGCTTATCAAAGCACTTTGTTCGTGTAAACTTAATAGACAAATGCCAGTAGTATATGATTATTATACGATGCATGGTTATTACAGTGTGATGTTGAGATTATAATACTTGTGTCACTGAGATGAGACTGATGATGTTGTGTGTGTTGTTGATGGATGACGTTGGAGGGTCAAAAGGACCCAGATGATTGAGTTTGAGTTTATGACCATTATAAAAGTGTTGTTTTCATATGTTTATTTTAGGACATGTCACCGGGTAATCGTTATGCTGCCAGATTTTTGTCAAGATATAATAGTAGGATCTTTAGCACTTACATTCATAATATTAGTTTTAAAGCTACACATGGGCCCTAGATGCTCATGATGTAAGCATACATCAGGGTAATAGGAAAATAAGGGTATAATTGGTTAACTTGCCATCTCTTATTCGAATTGGCAATGGTTCAGGTAGTGCCATCTCTCATTCGGATCTGGCTCTCAAGTTAGGTAAGGGTGTCACAAATACTCCATTTGATGTTTCTAATAAATTGGTTAAAAACTCTAAAAGAGCCATTAGTCAATTAGACTATGCTAGGGTAATTGGAAGTCTAATATATGCAATGCATTACACTAGGGCTAATATTGCCTTTGAAATTTGTAAGCTTTCACATAATCCAAGTAATGATCATTGGAGAGTAATAGAAAGAGTCATTGGTTATCTTAAAAGGACAAAGTCCTATGCATTATTTTATAACAAATATCATTTGATTTTAGAAAGATGTTATGATGCTAGTTAGATAATTAGTGTTAATAAGTCAACATCTTGGTGGATTTTCACTTTAGGTGGAGTTTATTGCTCTAGCAACAATAGGTAAAGAGGCAAAATATCTGAGAAATTTATTGCTAGATACAAAACTATGGCCACAATCGATGCCAAATGTCTTTTTGCATTGTGATAGTAAAGCAACTATGTCTAAGGCATTTGGCAAGATTTACAATAAAAAATCTAGACAAATTGCTTTAAGACAGTACATAAGGCACTTATTTCTAATGGTATTATCACAGTTGTCTATGTAAGATCTAAAGACAACCTTGCTAACCCATTGACTAAAGAACTCTCAAGAGATATGATTATGAGCACATATAATGTTATGGTTTTAAAGGCACTCTAAATTGTCACTAGAAATGAGAATTTTACATTTCTTATCTTTTAGTGATACTTAAGATTTAAAAAGTAACAAGTTACTATTGGTGATGGTTAGCAAGTACTATAGGTTTTATACTACTTAAGAAACAGAGGGTGAGTATAAATTACTCTTAATGAAGAAATTAGATTTTGGTTAAAAACTAAGTATAATTAAAAGATTTATTTAAATCTTCACCTTTGTAGACTCAAAGAAATGGCACCACTTCAAGTAAAGCTTAGGACATAAAACTTTGTAAGTGTTTATGAATTTCAGAAGGTAGCACAACCATAATATTGTGCTAAAGCTAATAGTGAACAAGTTAGAATCTTGATTTAGGCGATTTGCGTATAACTTTTTCGTCTTGTCAATTAAGAGATTGAGGTTCAACAGAGTATAACCTAATCACCAATTTTAACAAGGCTTTAGTAGGTTTAAGTTGAAAAACACCTACTATACGCATGAATACTTAAATCAAGTGTACTAATCACTAACTAAGTGAGGGATTGTTATAATTAGTTAATAATTATGTATAAAAGAAGGAAAAGTAAATTGTCCCATACCTAAAACATGGAAGCAGTATTTATAAATACTTATAAAACACTTTTGAATTAAAGCAGTTGGTGGGATTTTGGAGGGAAGATGAAAATTGGCTATAGACTAAATTAATAGTTTATAGTTAAAGATGGACACTTGGGCCTTGAAACAACAAGCTATTTTAGATACATGATAAATAAATATCCAAACAAACTAGAACAACTAGATGTTTTAGGATTAACAATAAGTAGTTTAAGTGTTAACAATAAGTTGTTTTCTTGTAAACTAGTTGTTTTAGTTCATTTATAAAATAGCCAATTGTTTAACCCGTTCATATAATTTCGAAACTCTTTAATTAATAATAAATTAATAATGTAGTTATTAGCAATTAATTAAGCAAATAACTAATCCTACAAAATACTTATTCATGAGGAGTTTGTGTCTGTTTGAGACATCTAAGATATTATAAATATCAGTCTTTTCCATCAACACTAAATTAACATTAATAAATCTCTTCTTTTTTACTGTTCTAAAAATTTTGACTTTTTTCTTAGGAAAAAATTTAGCATTTGTTGTGTTAAAATTCTGTTCTGATTTTGTAAATTCTGGAAAATACTACCATTAAATCTCAGCAATAATAAAAATGGATGCA
>CANXYI012118197.1:0-11404 GCA_948208565.1 Hura crepitans
TATTAATAGATGAAAAGTGGCTCAAAGCTCTCTATCACATGCAACTGTACTAGAAAAGAATTGAAGAGCCTACAATAAGAAGGTAAAGCCTAAATCCATAAAAGAAGGCGATTTGGTACTCAAGCTTGTTAGGCCATTACTTCTAACCTTAGGGGAAAGTTTAAACCTAATTGGGAAGGTCCTTCCATAGTGAAGAAGACACTTAAGCACGGGGGCATTAAGATCTCGGACTTAGAGGGTAATGAGTTTTTAGAACCAATTAATGCAGACAGGTTGAAGAAGTACTTTTGCTAAAAAAAAAAAGAGTCCATTAAGCTGAAAACCCAAATAAGGCAGCTTAGGAAAAAGTTAGGACACCTCGATGAGGTGAAAACCCTATAGGGCACTTTATGCAAAAGTCAGGGGATCAGAGAGAAAATGGCCAATCAAGAAAACCTTTCGAGGCTAGTTTGTAATGACAGTGCTATCAATGGAAATTAATACATTCACCAAGATTAATTGGCTTAGTTTTAAATTCAATTAATGATAAAAATGCTATAGTTTTGATCATTAACATGCAAATTACCATTCAAGAAAGGATCAAACAAATAAATGAATTCTATGCACGTTGCTTCTTTTCAAAACTAGAAGCATTGTCTGTAAATTTCCTTTTTAGTGATAATAGTCTATTGTCTTTAGCATCACTTAAAACCCACTTATTGTAAGAATCATCTGTGTCAATGATGTTGATTATGTAATCAGGCATATCCCTCAAGATGGCATGTTTTTCCCATAAGTCAGCAAAAAAGCGTAAGAAGTGATGGGTCAGAAGGCTGCCATAAAACCTAAGAGGCTCAATAGGTATCCTTTGTACCAAACCAAACTGTCACGAGATGTGTGTAGGGCTGTAAAAAGTGGCATGCCTTAATCCAATCAAAGGTACACAATTCACATGACAAGACATGGTGAAATGACTAATCTTTCACTAGGGACATCAATAGCACATGCGAGTGACTATGTCAAGCCATGAAAGCCACTGATTAAAGGAGTCATACCTCATTGTAAGCTTCCTCTCACAATGATGACGGGAGTTATACTTCGCCCAGAGTTTTTCAAGTGGTGGAACAAGTAGATCCAATTTCTCTTATAGCCAAAGATAAAAAAAATAAAAAAAAGGCCATTAGGTTAGAAAATCCGTAAAGGACCACCTAAGCAAAAATTAGGCTGACCCGCTAGTATGAAAACCATCACAGGCATACTAAGAAAATGTTAGGGTCATAACAAAATTAATAAGATTACCTATAAGAGAAGCGGGCTCCCTATCATAAAGATAATTTCCTTTCTTGTCAGCACATCTAAACTATGAATAGTATCAACTAAGAATATGCCAAAAGGGTTATGACCAGAGCACGTCACGGTGAGAATGTGAAGGATCTTGAATTCACAGTGATCATCTTGGGATGTTACACTCAGATAGCTCTCAAGTAGGCATAACAAGACACATTTCACCCATTCCACTGAGTTAATAGAGATTTAATGAACGTGATCAAAAATTGCATGTAAAGAAATTAGACCTACCCCTAGTATAAGCTTACAACATGAAAGGGGAGAAAAACCTAAAGCCAGAATAATATCCAAGGGATAGCGATCCTTAAAGGAGGGTAAGGCTAGAGGGGTAGTAGGAGTAATTTTATATCCCGTGATATTTGTGAACTCCTCTAAGGTAGGACATACCTCTTGAGGACTGAGTAAAGACATGAAAAATAGGATTCCAGTGCTATGCAGCAGCCTTTAAGAATTCAGGGTTGATTCAGACTTTGCTCAAGAATTTAAGGGCCAAAAAGGGGGTAAGAATAGGTGAAATCCAAGAAGTTTTGGATTCTAAAACCTTAAGCAACTTCAAACTAAAAGAAGACATGATGAAAAGAGTGAATAAAATAGCTAGCAAGGGAAGGGTATTTATAAGCATTCCATTTCTTTTCTAATTAGGAATAGAAATCCAAAAATATATGACAATTTCTGCACGGACCTATATATGATGTCAAAGTCTGCACGTACTAAGTAAGCAGGCACTTAAGATGTCCACATACCAAGTCCATGGCCAAATCGGCTGATGTCTGCACAGACTAAATCTCTTATAAGTCTACCCAGACTATGAGAACCCTTTTAGGTCTACATAGACCAAGGTGCCCCATTCAAGTAGAAAACAAGACAACACTCAAAGCTATATAGCATTTAAAGATCAAGCAAAGTTTAAGATTAAAAGTGTGTGAAAAGGGGAAGATAAATTGTATCATGTTTTACAACAATAAGATAAAAGGGGCCTACAATTATGCCCACACAATTATAAAAAAAAAAAAAGAAGAGAAAAAAAAAAGATAAAAGCAAGACAAGGAGATCATCCTCAAGACTACCATCAAAGTTATCCTCTTTTTCAGTGTCTTCATCCTCAGAATATATTACTAGCCTCTCAGCCACCTTGTAGGCCCCGATCTTCCTCCGAGCTTCACATCTGCTACTTGCCTAGACAGCTTGTTCTGCAAAAGGAGTGAAGGATCAATGTCACATAGTATATATGTAACACAACATACATGCAATATAGAATGGCATAATGCACATAACACAAAATGTAGCACACGTACATACACAGATAGCATGTAGTATAACGTACATGTAAAATGGCATGCATAAGCATACATAACATACATGTACATTTGCATGACATGTAACATATAAAGTACATAGATAACATGCATAATAGGAATGCACATACTGCCAACACTCAAGTTTCATCAATCATGGCTCTCCTAAACGCCTCCAAAACCCGAGCAGTCTTCTCTATTGGAGCCTTCTTCACCTGAACAAGAAAGATAAGATGTTAGGTATGTGCAAAGAAAAGACCCCCTAAAATAGAATTAAGAATCTTACTAGCATCGTATCCTTAGGCTCAAAAGTCATAGGCCAGCTCTCATCAATGCGAAGCTTAGTAGAGGAAAGCTCTCCATCGAAGCCATAGTGCATGTAGCTCAGCTCGAGTACATCTGCAAGCATCCCTATCACCTCACTAGGAAAATACACCGAGCCAACTGATGATCCTAGAGCATAGGCTGAAAGAGGTGAGAACTGAGAACCTGAGGAGCTAGACGTGGCCTTTAGCTACTTTCTTGAGGAAAAGGGACTAGCCCTAGGAGTAGCCATGGGCTACAGCAAAAGAACATACAAGATTAAAAGACATCATGAAAGAAATGGCAAAACATAAGAATTTTACCTGAAGAGGAAGAGGCCTAGAAGTATAGGGAACTCGAGGAAGTATGTGACACACAGCCCATGGAGTATAGCCTTCATCACCAACCTCCACCAATGTTGCTCTAGAGACCCCGGCGGTCATCCTTTAGATGAAGTCCAGGTCATCGATGTACCTCCCAAATAGCATAAACTCAGGAGGGTTCAGAGGGATGAGATGCACATTAGGACCCAAATGCCAACTGACTACTCTCTCTCCCAAAAACTAGTAGTACATTTCAAGAGTAGTCAATAACAAATGGCAGAAAGACAAACCCTAAATGAAACACAGAGGGGGAGGTAGCTCATCAATAGGGAAAAGCCATTAGGCTAAATCAACCTACATATGTAAGTGTTAGTAATGTATAATCAGTTATTGAAAGAAATGTTTTTCTATGCATGAATCACTTACATCCATCCACGTGCATGAGCTGAGATACTGCCAATGATGCATTAAGGATGCTACATTCCATGGACCTAACATAAGCTAGACCCACCTATCCATCACAGGGTAACGTCTGGGCACATCAAGCTCATAGGGATAGGCTAACAAGTGAAGCTCATAAGCTTATACCTAAGGATGACAAAAGAAGCAAGTTAATAATAAAAGTCTTAAATAAAAAAAAGAGAAAAGGAAAGAGACTTTACTTACTAAGATGCCAGACACGAATCCCTAGACAAAACGATGACTCTTTTGAGTTCGTACTGCCATGTCCAAACTCTGAAACATCTATCCCAAGGAGGAGTTGCACCAATTCTAGCTCCCTATCTTGTCCACCTCCTTTAGCACAGGGAGGAAGCACTAACTCACGGTACCATTAGCATTAGCAAATAAGGTCGTGCCCAACAGGTACAGGACAAAGTAGCGTACGTACTGATCCACCTCTAGCTCACTTTAGGGAGATTCTTCACCCTACCTTTCCTGAAGGTTAGTATGACAAATACTATTGGCTCGATCTTGAGGCACAAATCCCAGCAATTGTTTCACCTCTGGCAACTGTAGGAAAGGATGCCAATGGCAAGCATCGAAAGTAATGGCATGACTAGTACATAGTGCCTCGGTGATGAATGCCTAGTCAAATGGCATGATGGTCAGCTCACTAAAGGATATGTGGAATGTATGTGTGGTGTCCATCCACCTATCTAGCAAACCCCGTAAGGCTTAAAGGTCATGGGGAAAATCCCCTCCTATAAGGTGATCAATTAAAGTCTAAAAACCCGTCGTGCGTACCTTGTTCTTCACTGTCATTGGCATAGTAGAATACCACTATTGTGGACCAAAAAGAGTACCCCTGCACTTGAGATGTGTTTACAAAAAAGCAAGCAATTGAGAATCAGGACCTTATCACAAAGTTCGCATGGACCAAAAGGATGCAGGCAAAATAAGTCCACACGGACTAACATAAGAACCCAAAGCAGTCAAAACTTAAGTTCGCACAGACCAAGATCAGTTAAAATCAAGTCCGTACGGACTCTAATCAATGTCAAAAATAGTCAACATTTAGTTTGTACGGACTTCAAATATAGAATAAGCTAAGTAACTATGGGAATAATTCTAACAAAGAGAAAGTTTAGCAAGTCTGCGCAGACTAACATCCTTAAATACTTAGTCCGCACGGACTTATCAAGCATTAACCTATTTAGTCCGCATGGACCTATCACACCAGAAGCTCTTTGGAGCATAAGAGCATAAAAATAATAGAGAAAACACATAAAGAGAGAAGACTCACCTATGGGTATACTTCAAAGCACACGTGATGGGCCAGATCTACTAAAAGTGGGGTCAGATCGCCAAAGGCAATGCCATTAATAGGTGCTACATTCTTCGGGTGGTTCACCACTATAGACGAGATGAAACCCACTAGAGTGGGCATAGAAATGTCCTCCGGTAGAGGAGGAGAGGGCATAGATCATCCTCCTTGCAGAAGGAGGATCACAGTAGGTGTATCCTCACTATTGGATAAAGAGAAGCCCAAAGTACTTCCTACGGGAGAGGCCATAGTAAGAGCATCTTATTGAGAGAAAATAAAGAATATGGAAAGACTAAAATGGAAGAAATGAGAAATGGAGAAGAAAAAGGGATAGTTATATCGTAGACACGATAAGTCCGTACTAACCTCAAATAGCTAAGTTCGCACAAACATATAATAACATATCAAGTCTGCATGGACCGACTTAAGATAGTCTACAAAAGTTAAATATAAGTCCGCACAGATTAATGCATGGATGTCCGCATAGACCTAGAACCATCAAAATGCAAAAGGGTTGAGTTTATTCTTTTTCCCTCAAAACTGACATTCTATTTCTTTTTTATAAGATCAATTCAGAGTTACCAAGCTTAATTTCCTCTAAGGAACAATGTCAAAGGTCAATCTATTAAGCTTGGATTAACACCAAAGCTTTAATCCACTAAATTTGACTCTATGTCCAATTTATGTTATAGGGTTTAGCCTAATAAGCCAATCCACCAAATTCAACTCCATGTCTAATTTATGTTATAGGGTTCAGCCTAATAAGCCAATCTACCAAATTTGACTCTATGTCTAATTTATGTTATAGGGTTTAGCCTAACAAGCCAATCCACCAAATTTGACTCCGTGTCCAATTTATGTTATAGGGTTCAACCTAATAAGCGAATCCACCAAATTCAACTCTGTGTCCAATTTATGTTATAGGGTTCAGCCTAATAAGCCAATCCATCAAATTCGACTCCGTGTCCAATTTATGTCATAGGGTTCAGCCTAATAAGCCAATCCACCAAATTTGACTCCATATCAAATTTATATTTTAGGGATCAACTTAACAAGCCAATCTAAAGTTTCTATCCATTCGATCAAACCTCATCGGTCAAACAACATTAGGTGTGATAAAAAATTACTAAGTGTACGAACTGTATCATGAATAACATAAGATGGCAATCTAGAGACATCAAAGTAGGAACATGTGTAGACCTAGTTGGATTTTCACTTCACCCAAGACAAGCAGGCACATGCATTCGGTGTAGTTTTCTTCACAATATCAATTATTTTTGAAAGGAAGATAAAACTCAGGTTTAGCAAGCTTTTGCAAAGATGAAGCTCTGTATCAAGTAAGTACACCCATAGGTAAGTATTTCTAAATTTGGTACTTTGTTATGTGCTATTCCAGTTCATGCATTACACAGCACACACCAAAGTGGGGGTAACTGTAGACACCTCACCTTAACCAATGATGATAACTAGAGATGGCTCTTGAGCATAGCATAAAAAGCCTTTGAGACTTAAGACCACACGGACTAACATCCTCAAATAATTGGTCCACACAGACTAACTACAAAAGCAGGTTAGGACTCAGCCTATAAAGACCACAAAGCATCACTTTAGAAGCCTTAGTCTATATGGACCATCAATAATAAGTCCGCACAGACTTACCGATAGAAATAGATTATGGATTTAAACATTGCCTTCTTAGTCTAGAAATTAAAATCCAAAAGGGATTAGGGCTTCCTCCTTATGAAAAGGGTAGAAAAACTTAGAAAAGAAATATAAATACTTCTCTTCAAGGAGAAAAAGAGGTTCAAAAAAGACATACACTAAAAAACAATAATTGCCACAATTCTAGCAGTAGGAGGCATTGAAGCTTGGTGAGGCTTGTAACAAGGAAGAATTCAACCATTCTCATGTGCATCAAAAGGCTTTTGTGCTAGTGCTCAAGGAGATTCTTTTACATAAGTAATATCTGAGGTTCATGAATGAGTTTTCTATATCTTCTATGAGCCAATGATCTCTGAGATGATCAATTTATGATGTGATACGTTGTTATCCACATTCTTATTGATGATGAGTAGGCTAATTATATTAGACATGTAAATTGTGAATTTGATGTATGTACTTAGCATTAGGCATGCCATGAGAAGTTAATTTCATTGAATAAATCTAACCTTATACAAAATTATGTTTGCACAGACCTAGTATCTTTGAAGGTAAGTAATTATGTTAGTTCGCACAGCCTTAGTATATGCATGTTAATTAAGTTTGGTAGTTTGCATGAACCTTCTGTCATGAGGGTCTCACATCTGCACAGACCTATGAATGATAATTTGTACTATAATCCTTCGTTATACCTTACTACCGTGATTTATAATCTATGGTCTATTTATACTGAATGTGTTTATGATTTTGGTATTTATTCACATGATAATGGGTTAGATCTAACTTATTTGACATTAATGTTTTCTGAGTTAATGATTGGTTTTTCCACTTGAGTAGAAGTATAGGATAGACTTAAACCTTCTCTAGTAAAGGTCTGCATGGACTAAGCACCGTTACCCCTTATGTCTACATGGACCTAATGATGCTGAAGTGGGCTAGTTTTAGGACCTTAACTTATTCCTTTGGCTTTGTACTATTTGCACTTCTTTGCTTCTTTTTAGGTTGCAATAGCTAGTAAATAACTTATTTTACACTTTAAAACTTAACTTTCACATCAAACAATTTTATATATAATTAATTGGTGTTTTCCTAAACAAAATGGTTTTAAGTTTTCTTTAATCAAAAGTCACATGAAAAATGTATTTTAATAAAGGCCAATCTCCTATTGATGGGAGTTAGGCAGTTACTACCAATTCCTAAAGAATTATGGGTAATTGTCAAGTCAAATAACAATCAATTAATGACCTACTTTATGGATGTACAATTTACTTTATTGCATTCTTTAAATATTGCACTTTACTTTCTTTACATGAAAAGGTGACATAAATACTTTAAATATAATGCATGCTTGAATGATAAGGGATTGATAAATGTTACAATATACATGGATAGCATATTATTGGGTCATAAATAAGATCTGAAATTCTTAACCTTTCTAATGCAGAAGATCAGAGGTCCTAATGTAAAGGCTAAGTGGCGACTCTACTAAGCACTCAAATCCCCAGTAAAAATATCATAATATCTACAGTTACTTATAAAGATCTCAAAGAAACAGGTCATAAATAACAAACAATGGCTTATGAGGACCTCAAAAAGGATAGTATCATTAAGAAACATATCATAAATATGAATGCATCAGGATTATGTCAAAGGGTATTTACCAAGCAACATAAACATTACATGAGTGGACATATAGGCAAATTTAAGGTCACAGATGTAAGTTTATGCGGATTACATTCTTTGTGAGAGAAAGTTCATAAGGACTACAAACTGAGGTAGGCATATAAGAAACCAAATCATCTGTGCAAACCATGTTACTCATGAGAGGGGGTCCATGTGGACTACACACAGAGAGGTTTATCAAAAACCTAGTCATCCGTACAAACTACATTCCTCACAAGAGGGAGTCTATGCATACTACATGTCAATTTTAAATATCAATAACATTCTTGCATCAGTCATGGGATATGTTAACATGTGTGTATACAAACATGATATATGACAAGCATAATTCACAATGAATAACCAAAATAATACTGGAGTTAGATCCATGCGGACTACATGTCTCATGAGAGAGAGTCTGCAAGGATGTATGCATGCTCACAATATAGTATGTGTATTCATAATCAATGTAACAGAACAATTATAACATGCCAAGACTTCATTTACACACAATAGAGAAGTCTATAATAGTGGCCTACCCCTATGACTAATATGGGGATCACTAAGGACTACCTTATGGATGGCTAATTATAGGAGATCATAAGTCTATGTAAATAAGAAATAAATGTACTAATATTTAGTAGGAGGCCTTAGATCTTACCTTGTGATTGAACTTTTAAACAATGGCACAAAGTGTAGATGTTTAGAAGAAAATTGATTTATTTGTAAGCTAATGGACTATTAGATCATATCCTGGTCAGAGTTCTTCCTTAAACTCTCAAAAATGGTGCTTGGCTACTTAGGAAATTACCTTCAATTTGTCCAATTGCCTCTTTCTCTTCATACATAAAAAGGGGTATTTATGGGGTTAGGATGAAGTGTCCCCTATCCAAAAGTGATAGAATCCTTATAGGATTAGGGGACATAATTTATATAGGAATCCTGCACTTCTTGAAGCTTTTTTTCAACAAGTCCATGAAGATTTGGACAACTTAATCTGTGTAAACTTTCATTGTGGATTTTCTCGCCAGTCCATAGGCTTTAGGATAATAGGTTTGAGTTAATTCATATGGACATTAGCTTAGACTTATCTGTGTGAACCATGGGCTATAGGCTTGATAAAGAGGAATGACCTAGTATAGACTTAAGTGGATTATGCCGTGCAAATTGTAACACCCCCTACCCATTTTTACCTTAAATAGGTAAGATGCGCCACTTCTCGCTGAGGTCACCCTTCCATGGACTTTCCTACAGGCCTTTCATTTAACTTTTACCCATGTTTGACTATGTTGGAACAAACAGACCCTTATACCAAGTCTGATTATTTATTCCCTTATTAATGTCAATTTTAGTCCCTTAAAATTCCTATCAGGCATTATCAGGCAATTATGGAAAATTGGGTAGCCGTTAACTAACCCTAATTTAAACTATAAGGAAAAACACTTCTAAACTTATTCCCCAACCTTTTGGACCCTTTAGTCCTCTAGAATACAGTCAACAACATCACAGAATACTCATTTCATCAGTCATAGGGTCGTAGACCTATCAACACATAAGTATACAAAAGCAGATATTCATTAACAAGCAAAAACTATACATACATTTAGTTCATAGTTTCAGCTATACAACTATCCCATAACCCACACTATCTATATACACGAGTGCATCTATATGCAAAACTCAAAAAGGAATACATAAAAGTACCAAAGACTCAATTTACCTACACTAGTGATGATTTCTAATGTCGACCATCGCTCTGTCTAAAGCCTATGCATCGAAACACTAACACACTGAGTATGACACTCAGTGGTGGAATAAATCAAACATAGTATGTTCAATCATGCAAGCATGCAACATGTCATGTTCCACGTACAGTAAGTGACCCTCATAACTTTAAGTCCATTCACTTATTTAATTCAGTTTACTTATCTATCATTTCATATTATTTTATTACATTGAAGGCCCATACTAAATAGACTATGCTTTAAGACACTGAAAAGTAGGATACGTCCTATGTAGTTGCCTGCTTATAGGACCTAAGTAGCAGTAACTACCTCGCTTAATACTTAAGGACTCTTCTATAGACCACTCCTAATATCGAACTAGCAGATAACTGGGACCCATCCATAGACCACTCCCAAATCTGTAAATTATATCAATAAGCACAAAGGGTGGATAATAGGGACTCATCCTTAGACCACTCCTAATATCCACAACAATACAACAGTACAGGGTTCACCAAAGAACCTCAACGTCTACACCTGCAACAATCAATACATGGTAGTGGGCTCTAAAAGGACTGACTACCTAATAGTTGCTTTATCCCATAGTTGACTGATCAACCCATCTAGTGGGTGTCTAATTGATGGGCCATTAAGCATTTTAGACTGTAGTTATAATTATTTCACCATTACGTTACATTTTATGACAATATTACATAAGTCACTGTAACTTTCCCCATGATCGCAAAGTTACTATTCATTTGGTCAGTTTTCACAATTGACACTATTCATTTGGTCATTTTGGTATGTTATGCTTTTTATCACTTGTACTATTCAAATCCCAATCTCTTGGTTTCTTTACACCATTACTCTTATATCAAAACCATAATATAGGCACATTATCTCACCATGTTTTTGTTCATATTTTCCCACTCAAATAAGTGACATTTCTAGGCCATATAAAGTACCAATTTTTAAACCATTTTACTTGTAATTTCCATAATTCATTTATACACCATTTGCACATAAACTGCATCAATTAATTAAATACACATGTCATGCATAATTTATCACACCATTCAGCCACATTGAGCTACCACACTTACACATGCAATTCTCCCAAAATTAACATACCAATCTTAGCATTTTTATGCCCATAACATAATTATAATGCCATTTCACCTAAACAACATACCTATACCCAAAATTAAACAATTCCATACAACATCCACAAACACAAATGTACATACACATTAGGCATAATAAGTTTGAGTTACTCTACATAACTAGGGTGTGTCTACACCCCTTTCTCCACCACTTTGAGCTTGGTTTCCTTGGTTTCTCTCACTT
>CANXYI012118305.1:0-10324 GCA_948208565.1 Hura crepitans
TAAATGAAAATTAGTAACTTTTTCATATATTAAATTTGAATTGTTAGATAAAAATAATATTTTTATTTTGCATTCAACGGTTTACATTCAATACGCATCCAACATACGGAATTACTTGTTATTTAATATTCTTATAGTTTAAATTTTAAGAATAAATTAATGCATTCATCGCCATTAATTTGGATCATTTTTAATTAGATTAATGTCAAAATTTATCATCATATTTTATAAAATAGGTGGAAAATGTCATTGAATTTTTTTTTTTTAAATTTACTATTATACTTTCAAAATAGTCAAAAAATATTCCTGAAAAACACGTTGACTAATCATTAATTGTCATATGTCATACACTTTAAGAATAAAATCTGTCAATTTTAATAAATTTATGAGTAAAAAGTGACATTTTGAAAAGTATATGGACATTTTTTAACTATTTTCAAAATGTAATGATAAAATCAAAAGAAAAAAATAATTTAATGATATTTTTCTATCTATTTAGTTTTTATGAATAAATTATAGATTTAATTGTATGTTTTATTCACATATAATATAATAAATGGATTTATGGATTGTTTTGGTAAAAATATATGTATTTTTTTTGGGGGGTCAATTATTTAAATGTCCCTTTTATAAATTTTATGACATTTAACAACCTAATACTTGAACTTCAATTAAAGATGAAATCTAGAAAAAGCTTAAATACATGTATACCTACCCTACTACTTGTTTTCTACTCTTCTTAAGAAAAGGGGGATGGAAGGTGGCCAATTAATGGAGGAAGGATACATGTAACTATAATGGTGGGAAAGTAGGTGGAAGATCTACATAAATCCCAACTGCTATTAAATTTCTATATGGGCCTCAAACCTTCAATTTCATATGTCTATTTCTTTATTTGAAATAATATATATTTTTTTATGAAAATTTGAATTTGAAATTATCGTTAAAACATCTCACAAAAAATAAAATATTTATATGTTGATTAATTTAAAAAAATAAATTCAATAAATTAAAATTACATATCAATTGGGTTTGCATAGTTGTCGGCTTGGTTATACATGCTTGACTTAGAAAAAAATTCAAAATTAATTACTTGAATTAACTATTTACCTTTTCAAAAAATTATTAATAATATATAATTTTTTTGGTTAGAGCATCAATTATTGTTCTTTTTTTAAAGTTGGTAATTATGTTCTTAGTTGGGAAGATTGAGGATCAAGTTTCTTCTTAAAAAGACAAATTTCTGACTTGGAAATTCACACTCGAGGATTCACTACAAATATTTTGTCCTAATAAATGCACACAAACTGGGGGCCATTACACTTCAAACAAAATAAGTAACAAAAATTAATTTAACTTTTTCTTTACATAAAAATGTAAAAAAGTCCAAAATGCCCAAATCATAAGAGCTTGCATACTATCAAATACAGGGTTAATATTGACTTTTCCCCTACCCAAAGGTGCAAAATCTAAATCTATGTCCTTTAATCCCAAGCCCTTAAAAAAAAAAAATGGAAGAATATCTCTTTATCTTTGCATGTGAATTTGAATTTTTTTTTATGGCAAAAATTTGAAAATGTTATTGATATGACTCAATCTCTTTCTGCTAACCTGTCAAGTTTATTAAGTCCATTTCATGATACTTTAGTTCAAGAGATCACGTTTGTATATGTGTAAATAATCTTTTTAATGATGGGACGTATTTTTACCACCATAATAACTATAAATAGAGGCATTTACTGCGCTCCAAGTTAAGTATTTTTCAATATTAAGAACACTCTGCCTTAATTTTTACAGTGTACTCATCCTAGGCTTAACCCGAGATTGATATCTTTTCTTGCAGACATGTGCATTTGATGCTGCTTACCGATCCTTTTAATAGTTTTTGTCCAATCAAATATTATTAGTTATAGTTAAGAATTTTTAATTACGAATCACAATTTGATTGATTTAAATGTTTCGACACTTATTCTCTTATATAAAGTTTTAAATTTGAATTCTATGAATATAAAAAATTAACTGAAAAATTGAATTTTAAAAAATAAAGAATTTTCAATGATGAACTTATGATGGGTATGGGCCATGGAATTTTTTTGAAAGTGGAAAATAATTTCGTCTATGAATAATAAATGAAAGTAAAAAGGCAAAAAGAAAAAGACAAAAAATCATAGAGCTCTCAATTTGATTATATTTGTAATTATTTAGCAGCTTTAAAAGCGGGCCTTCAATTCTCGAAAGTGGCCATTTGCAACCCAACGCAATGGAATTGGCATTTCTTTCCCTGTTGTTCTCACAAAACCTACCTGTGCTTGTTTCTTTGCACCGACAATTCGACAATTATCATTTTCATCCAATTCTATATCCTTTCTTTTCTTGGTAAATAATTGAACTTCAAGTTTTTTTTTTCTTTTATTTTTTAATCATTCGGCATTCGAAATTTCATGACTTTCTATCTGTATGGTTCGAGTTGAATTCACTCACTAAAAAGTAAATTTATACTAATATTGGTCGATTGGGATTTTCGAACAAAAATTTAACATCAAACAATAAAATGAAATGTAAATTAAAAATAAGTGTAGCGAATTTTTTATTTGATACAAGACTTTTTGAAAAAACCGTGTGCTTAAAATGGATAAATATCATGTTATAGAGGGATATTTATTGAACTTTTATTTTGTTAATATAATTTTTCTCAGTAGATAAGATATTCAAATTCATGACTTTAATTAAAAAAATAAATAATAAACAATTTTTGGTATTTTTTATTTTTAGTTCGGTTATTAAATGAAAATTCAATTTAATCAGTTTAATTCAATTTTCGAAGAAAAAAAATTGAAAGAATCAAAATTTTAAAAATAACACTGTTTTAATATTTTTTATACATATTAAATAAAATATATAAAAAATTAATTTATTCGATTCAACCTTACTTAAATACTGATTTTTAATTCAAATTTTAAAAAATTTCAATTCGATTCTAAATTTTAACCGTTGGATTTTTAACATTGAAAATAAAATTTTCAATTAATAAAAACAAGGAACAATTATTTTGTTTTAAAAAATTTACTATTATTATTAAATTAATTCTCTTTAGTGCTAAATAGCTGTATTTTGCTTATTGCAAATTTCAAAATGCCAAAATTGCTAGTATTCTATTATCATAATTTATTTTATTTTTTTCAGGAATTCTGATTTTTGAAGATTAAATTAATCAAATTAACATGTGATCAACAGCTAGGCTTCATCAATTTTCTGTTCATAGGGCAATTCCTAATAATTGAGAAATATTTTTTCCACTTTTTCTGTTTCAATGGAAAAGCACATGGCGATTATCCTTGCAGGTCTGCTTCATGCTCTCTTGAGATTGTGAATTTTATCTTTTTTCTAGCACGGGTTTTTATTTTTTTTATTTTTAATATTAAATTTCATTTTCCTTGGACATGTAAGTTGGAAGTTTATATTTATAATCGTGTGTTCTTTCTGTATATTACCATAAAATATTTATATAAATGAATATACAAAATTATCCTCTTCTATATAATTGTGATTTTTTATTTATTTATGCGGTATATATTTAAATTTTCAAGAAATGGACAACCTCTCAAAAAAATGGATCTTTCTGCAGGAACGCTAAAATTTTAAATTTTTAATTCAACGGTCCAAAAATATTGAACAGTGATATCTTCCACCCTCCGTTTATTTAAACCCCTGAATTGAGGGTAGGATCCATGCTTACATTACCCGTCACACACACACACACATATATATAATATTTTTCAATTACATTATTTATATAATAAATAATTAAATATAATTTTTATAAAAAATAAATATAATTAATTGGTCTATACCTTAAAAAAAATTAGATGGTGGAGGGTGTTCCTTTTATGTATTTTATTTTTTTGTTGGTGTCATAAAGTTAAAAATAGTATCAGAAGACAACTATAGATTATTCAACCCAATTGCAGAATAAACATAAAAAAAATTTGAAAAATTTGAGTATCAAAACAATTTCAAGAAATCTTAAATTCTTTAATAGAAAAATACAGTATTTATTCGATATTTCATATATTATGATATTTACTATTAAAAATTTTATGAATTTAATTTTAATATTTCGAAATTTTTATGAAGTGAGTCAATTGACTAATTAATCGAGATTCGATAGACACCACGAAAAAAATAAAAATTCAATTCTATTTCAATAAATTTTTGTTGAATAATTGAAATGAAGTAAAACTGGTCTGATTAGAAAATTTAAATGATAATTTAGCCCAAGATAATATGTAAAGGGCAAATCCAAACTTTTAGAAATTTTGAGGGACGAATTTGAAATATATTGCTTAGCCCGAAGGGAAAATGCTGTTAACCGAAGAGAAAGAGAGAGAAAGGCGCCAAAAATAACAGAGCAAAACGCATATGTAGCCAAAAAGTGGGGTCCATGATTCAAAGCGACATAACCACGGAAGGCCATTGCTCACCAGACCCAGAAAGTGAAAGCTTATTGCACTCCAGCTCCACTCATCTCAGTGACTCTCTAATAGGTATCACTCCCATCCTTTAATTTAACAAATACCCAACAATTTAAAAATCACAGCTTTAACTCTCTTTCTTGTAGCCATGGTTGCCACTGTGTATCAAATGGAATAAAGGGTTTTCTCTCTTCTGCAAAAAGAATCTTTTTTTTTTCTCTTTTTCTTTTGCATGGTATTCTCCTCCTCTTTAGACCTTCAAAAGAAAGAAGAACCACATGACATAAAAAAATTGCAGAGTCTTAAATTTAATCATTGTTTTCTTTCTTCTTTGTATATTTTCCCCCTTAAAAAGAAAGACAAAGGAGTGGTCCAATTCTAGAATTTCCGGCTCAATTAATTATGTGTTTTGAATTATTGACTGGTACGAAGTTCAAATTTTTCTTCGAACCCGTGTTACTAAATTGTCTTTGTGTGCAGAGCAACTGTTCAAGTGTCAGTGACTTGTTTCTTATTGTGCGGTTGTTGAGGTTTTCTGGTTTTGTTTCTTTGAATTGGAATACGTGTTGTTAACATTATGATTTAACATTTGGGTTTTCTTAAAGCATTGGAATTCATGTTTTGATTGGTTTTTTGACTGTGGTGAAAGTGTGAAATGCAAGTAAAGAAGCCATATCTAAACTGGGTTTTGATGCTTTTTTGAAGATTTTGTCCTTTTATAGAGGGTTGTTTACTTTCTTTGGATTTAGAGAAGAAGCATCGGATGGTATATCTTCAATTTGAAGTCATAATCATCTTTTAGCAAGTTCTTATTGACTTTTTACTACAGGACCTGACCTTAAACCCGTGGTTTCGGATTTTCCGTCTATATGTTCTTGATTTTTGGAGAAAAAGACTAAGCAGTTTTTCAATACCACTTGGTGGTTTTGTTCGATTCAGAGCTCAAAGTGAAGAGGTAATTTGCGTCCCTTCATTCAATTTTAAAGTCCTTGGTAACTAGTTAATTAATAAGCAATACTGATGAACAAGGAGTAGTTTTCTGCAAAATGATAAGTTTCTACTGCAGTATGCATATATCTAAGTTTAATTTACTTGACAAAAATCATTCTCGTGAGAGATTATGAACTTGTTCACCAATCTGTGCATCTTATCAACTCAGTTTAGAAATTTGTAGCAATTGAAGCATCCTTAAGCTTCAATGCACTTTTATTCCTTGGCCTAAAGTAGTCACTGATCTGCTTCCTTTTATGTAAATCTTGCAGCTATTATCTTCTGCACTTTGCTGGTGTGCTAATTCTGTATAAATAACCATATACAATCAATGGCAAAGGCGTTTCAGTATTCTGTAATGCTAGTTTTAACCCTTGCTGTTCTTTTGGTTGATTGTTCGGAGCAACTACAGACCTCCCAAGGTGAGACCCTTCTAAGAATTCAACGGCTTTTGAACTTTCCATATATTCTAAATGGTTGGAATAGCACCACTGACTTCTGCAATTCCGACCCGAGTTCGTCTGTGACTGTGGTTTGCTATGAGGAGAGCATAACACAGCTTCATATTATTGGAAACAAGGGAACCCGTATGTTGCCTAGGAACTTTTCAATTGAGTCGTTTGTCACCACACTCGTTACTCTTCCAGATTTGAAAGTCCTTACATTGGTATCTCTTGGTTTATGGGGTCCATTGCCTGGTAAAATCGCTCGCTTGTCATCTCTAGAGATACTGAACGTGAGTTCAAATTTCTTTTATGATGCCATCCCTGAAGATCTTTCATCACTAACTACCCTCCAGACACTCATACTTGATGATAACATGTTTTCTGGTCAGTTACCGGATTGGCTTGGTTCATTTCCTTCGTTAACTGTTTTGAGTTTGAGGAAGAATATGTTCAATGGTACATTGCCAAATTCACTGAGTAATTTGGAGAATCTTAGAGTTTTTGCTCTTTCTCATAACTACATGTATGGAGAAATTCCTGATTTTAGTACTTTGACAAACCTTCAAGTGTTCGATTTGGAAGATAATGATTTTGGACCTTTGTTTCCTCAGCTTGGAAACAAGTTGGTCACTCTGGTACTGAGCAAAAACAAGTTCAGGGATGGCCTTCCTGCTGAAGCGAGCTCTTACTATCAACTCCAACGGCTAGACCTTTCACACAATAAGTTCGTTGGGCCATTTCCAGCATCATTTTTATCCTTGCCTTCCATTACTTACATAAACATTGCAGACAACAAGTTCACAGGGATGCTTTTCGAAAACCAGTCTTGCAATGCTGACCTTGAATTTGTTGATTTGTCCTCGAATCTTATAACTGGACAATTGCCCGAGTGCCTTAAGTCGGACTCCAAGGAAAAGGTTCAGTATGCTGGGAACTGTCTGGAAACTAGGAATCAAAGTCAAAATCCACTTTCCTTCTGTAGAAATGAAGCTTTAGCAGTAGGAATCTTGCCTCAACGGAAGAAAAGGAGAGAAGCTGCTAAAAGTATTGCATTCGGTGTAGTTGGTGGGATTGTTGGAGGAATCGCAATTGTCGGTTTAATATTCTTAGTTGTTAGAAAGGCGAAGGCCAGAAAGACAATCAAGAGACCTACAACAAGACTAATTTCGGAGAATGCCTCAACTGGTTACCCCTCAAAGTTGCTCTCAGATGCAAGTAAGGTTTCATTTCTCTGTACTTTGTGAGCATTGTAACACTGACATAACCAATAATTAAGCGATTGAAAAGAGCAGATATCTGATCTGACAGCATGATTTTTGGCTAAACTGAAGGATATATAGCTCAAGCAATGAAGCTGGGAGCACTAGGTATTCCCGCTTACCGTACATTTTCATTAGAGGAGCTTGAGGAGGCTACAAACAACTTTGACTCATCAGCTTTCATGGGTGAAGGATCTCAAGGGCAGGTATGCCGATCTTGTACTTTATATGCTTTATGAGTTTACATTCCTCTAAAAGTGAGCTCTCTTGTATAGGAGAGAAAAGTACTCATTTAGATGCTGCAAGCTGTTCTTTTGGTTGAATGAATTTGGATGCTTAATGATATATCCTTGGCATTGTTGATATGACTTTAGGGCTGGTTTATTTTGTGCATTATTTTTTGCTACTGCTACTGTCTACTTGTCCTTCCATCTTATCCTTCTGCTTTGTATGATGGCAAAGAGCTAAAGGGTTTGGTTTTATTATCTCTCAGAATAACTTTTTGGTAAATGGGATGTCAACTAGTGGTTGATTCCATTGATCATGAATCAGACATCTTGACTGAAAATTGATTTAGAATTCTCTTCTTGCTTTCAGATGTACAGAGGTAGGCTTAAGAATGGTTGCTCTGTTGCAATAAGATGCCTGAAAATGAAGAAAAGCTACAGCACCCAAAAGTTTATGCACCATATAGAGCTGATCTCAAAACTTAGGCATCGACATTTGGTCAGTGCTCTTGGACACTGCTTTGAATGCTACCTGGACGATTCAAGTGTCAGCAGAATATTTCTTGTATTCGAATATGTACCTAATGGCACGCTAAGGAGCTGGATCTCAGGTAATCATACTGTTCTTAGGATCATTTTAGTGGTTCTTTTAGCATAAATTTCATTGTTCGAAAACTTGTCATAATGAACCATTTGATCCCACATAGTCAATGAATATGATTTCCTTTTTCCTGACAGGGGGACGTGCGAGACAAACACTTAATTGGGCACAACGTATAGCAGCTGCAATAGGAGTAGCAAAGGGAATCCAATTTTTGCATACAGGAATAGTGCCAGGTGTATATTCAAACAATCTGAAAATTACGGACATTTTGCTGGATCATAACCTTGTCGCAAAAATTAGCAGTTATAACCTGCCTTTATTAGCAGAAAACGCGGGAAAGGTATCCTTCTCTTTAACCATCCTTTTGTTCTTCCTCCTTGGTAAAGAGTTAAAAGTTGTGCTCAACTGAACTCAGCTCATCTTGCAGGTTGGCCGTGAATTTGCTGCCAGTGGATCCAAAGACTCTAGCACTGCTCAAAGGTTTGTCCAAACTTCTGGGAAATCTTTAGTGCATTCGTATTAATGCTAATGAAATATCAGCGAGTTAAGTTCTTTGATTTGCGATTCTCACGAGTTCTTTAAACATCAATTTTTCACAGCAAAAATGTAGAGGAGAAGAATGATATATATGACTTTGGAGTAATACTACATGAAATTATTGCGGGGAGACCGCTGAACTCGACGAATGAAGTGAATGTTCTAAATGATCAGGTCAGAGCAACTGTGCCATTGTTATATCTTGTTCAGTTCTTATATTCTTAATATCTTGTTTAGTGTACTCAACAGTTACATGCAAGCATCGTTGGTGATGATGCTGCTCGAAGGAGCGTGGTTGACCCAGCCATTCGCAAGGGGTATTCAGATCAATCCCTGAAAACAACGATGGAGGTTTGCTACAAGTGTTTGCTTAAGAATCCGGCAGACAGACCTTCGGTTGAGGATGTTCTGTGGAACTTGCAATTTGCTGCCCAAGTTCAGGATGGATGGAGAGGAGACTCGAGTGAAGGTTCACCAATCTCACCTTGGCATCCTCCACCGCTGCACCTGACCCTTCGTTAGCAGCCATAAGTAGGTTCATATGTTCCCCTCTTCAGCTTCAGAATTACAAGCCAAACCATAAATACGAAGGATACAGCAGCGACTGGAGGATCAAATGAACCAAAGATCAGAAAAATGACAATATACACAAGTTCTCTCTTTCATAGGCACAAGGAGCATCAACTGAACTGTTTCCTTGCCTCCTTTATCCTTTGTTTCATATCTGATTATCCATATGGTAGTAATTTTCTCAACAGTCTGTTAAAGTTGAGAATTCTATTGTGCATACCAATTTTCCAAGAAAAAAACAAAGCCGACTTTCCTCTCCAGATGATTTTTAGATTCTGAATTTTATAATCCAATTTGCACGAATATACAGACATAATTGATCGTTCGAAAATTAAATTAAATTTCTTCAAATTGCAAAACAACTTTATGAAAGCAAATTCGAAATAACAAATAAATAACGGCAATGAGAATTCCATGAAACAGCAAGTATCAGAAACTTGAATCTTTTTTCTCATACACAGAACAACTGTGTCAGAAGGTGTCCTAAGATTTCCGGTTTCATCATCTCGATCAAGATTCTTTTGTTTTTAAAGAAAAAGTCGAAAAAATTCAGTAAAAAGAGAGAAAACATAGCAATGTGAATCAGAAAGAACGCAGCGAGGATGTGAATATTTGATCATTTGAAAAAGACCATCACCCATCCATTACTTTCATCATATTCACAACATTCATATGAATCCAAACCCTTAACTATAACAGAGAAATTTGTTATCATCCATAACAAATTTGAGGAATTGACGAAAAACAAAGAAGATAGCTCGGCGAGAGCTGCATCTGAATTCTATATTTATAGGCGGGAATTGAAGAAGTATGGAAAGTGGAAACCCTAATTTGTCGGCTGGATACTCCTTAATGCAAAATTTGGCCCAACTCTCAGGCCCAAATTAAATACTAATTCCAATTTGCCTGTGAATGAATGCCATATCTCCGAAATTTTGTACATTGCCTTTACTTTATTTTTTCATATTTTCTGCTTCACATGAGTACTCATTTTTATTAAGGTTTTTTCAAATTTTTAATTTGTATTAGCATAATATTTGAATTTTATTGTTCGTTGGCCATTTAATATGAAATTAAAATTTAATTATATTGTTATAATTGTTGATAATATTTGGACTTTTTTTCTTATTCTCATTTACCAACTATACAAACAAAACTATGACCAATTGCATAATGATAAGGTGATATGACAATATTTTTTTTAAATAAAGTGATGGAA
>CANXYI012118438.1:0-12330 GCA_948208565.1 Hura crepitans
GCAAAATTCTATAAATAAAGTTAAAGTAGTGTTAGAGTTGAAAAGTGCTAGGAATTTAATTCAGATATGAAGCTTCCCAGGATTGGCAGGTTATTATAGAAGGTTCATAAAGAGTTTCTCAATGATTATAACACTATTAACTAGGTTATTATAGAAGGATGTAAAATTTAAGCGGGAGTACAATGTCAAGAAAGCTTTAACAAATTGAAGATTATGTTAACTGAAGCCCCTATCCTTACTTAATCTAAATAGGGGAAAGAATTTGTTGTTTATAGTGATGTGTCACACAATGGGCTTAGTCATGTCTTAATACAAGGCAAAGTAGTTGCATATGCCTCTAAACAGTTGAAACGACATGAGAGGAATTATCTTATACACGATTTAGATTTAGCTACCATTGTGTTCGCATTGAAAATCTAGAGACATTACTTGTATGGTGAAAGATGTTATATCTATACTGATCACAAGAGACTATAATATCTTCTCACTTAGAAAGAATTAAACTTGAGGTAGTGATGATGGTTAGAACTAATAAAAGATTATGATTATTTGATAGATTATCACCCAAGAAAAGCAAATGTGGTTGCAGATGCATTGAGCTAAAAGTTCAAGGCAGCTATAAGAGCACTGAATGTCAAGATAAAGTATACAAAGAAAGATGCCATCTTAACTAAGTTACAGATCAAGGTAGATTTTAAATACTAAATAAAGGAGGCACAGATGAGAGATGAACATCTAGTACTGACTATAAGTCAAGTCCAAGAGTGGAAGACCACTGGGTTTGAACTAAGAGAAGATGGATGTCTATACCATTAGGGTGGATTATGTGTGCCTGACGTAGATAAGCTGAGAACTCAGATTTTGAGAGAGACACATAAAGCTCCTTATTCCATGCATCTTGGAAGTACAAAGATGTACCTAGATTTAAAGCCTTATTATTTGTGGTTAGGAATGAAATGCTATATGGCAGAATATGTGGCCAAATGTTTAACATGTCAACAAGTGAAGTTGAGCATTGAGTTCCTTCTAGACTACTACATATAATAGTAATACCAGAATGAAAATGGGAGAAATTAACTATGGATTTTGTGATAAGACTACTAATGACACAAAGTAAATGTGATGTCGTATGGGTAATAATGGACAAATTGACTAAGACAAGTTATTTTTCTCCAATTATGATGGACTATTCCCCGGATAAGCTACCACAGCTATACATTGATGGCATTATGAGATTGCATAAAATATAAGTAGCAATTATTTTTTATAGAGATCCTCGGTTAACTTTTTGATTTTGGAAGAAGTTACATGAACCTCTTGGTATTTGATTGATGTAGTGTATGGCTTTTCACCCTCAGGCAGATGGATAATTAGAATGAGTGATACAAGTATTGGGAGATATGTTGTGTAGCTATGCTATAGAGTTTAAAAAAAATGCAAATAGTGCCTACCTTTTTCTGAGTTTACGTATAGTAATAGCCATCTAGCTAACATAGGCATGGCACCTTATGAAGCTTTATATGGTAGAAGAAATAGGACTTTTCTTTATTGGAGTTAAACTAGTGAAAGTAAAATTATGGGACTTGATTTGGTCAGAGATGTAGAAGAGAAAGTTAGGGTTATAATAGAGAGATTAAAGGCTACCACACACCATCAAAAATCTTATGCTGATTTGAAATAGAAGGATATTGAATATGAAGTGGGTAGAAAAGTATTTTTTAAATGCATCACCATAGAAGAATATGATTAGGTTTGGCAAGAAAAAAAGCTTAATTAGTCCTTATGAAATTATAGAACATGTGGAGGCATTGCCATATAGGCTAGCTTTATTGCTTGATTTATCACAAATTCTTAATGTGTTCCATGTCTTAATGTTGACGCAGTATAAATCTGATCTATCCTATGTGATATTAGCAAAGGATATTTGAGTGCAACTAGACATGACTTATGAAGAGGAACCAGCATAGATTCTAGCTAGAGAATTAAAGTAGTTATAGAACAAGTACATATTATTAGTAGAGGTGCTTTGGAGATATCATAAGGTAGAAGAGGCTAAGTGCAAAAGTGAGGAGTAGATGAAGGCTCAATACCCACATTTGTTTTCATTAGGTAATTTCTAGGATAAAATTCCTTAAAAAGGGAAGAATTGTAATGCCTATAAATCAAGGTTTCAAAAATGGTACCACCGAGGCTTAAACAAGGTTTCTACGAAGCCAGGATACCTTTGGAAGGCCAAAAAGGCTATGCCATAAAATCTTGATGGGCCAGAAAATGAGGAAAATGAAATAATTTAAAAACTTAGCAGTGCCCAAACAAACTTGAAAATATCATACCCTGAAGGTCAAAAATTCCAATGAATTCATTGATGAAAGAATTTTGATTTTTCTAACAACATTTGATTTTTTTTTAAATTTATTGTTATAGCGAGTGAATAGTACACCTAATTGCCATTGGTTTTTGGACCTAAAATTTAACAAGGCCTTAAGTGGGCATAATCTATAATTTTCAGAATAAAAGCAATTATTTTTAGAAGCATAGATGAATTTTTAAAAATTCTTGATGTTTAAGACAAAATCAGGATTATTTGGCCCTTTAGATCACCACGTGTTGCGATCTAACCATGCCACTTACCATTACATATGCCATCACATGTTGGAAAGCCACATGTATTAAACAAAAGCTAGCTTCCTCCTCTACCGTAGCAAAATTGATACTACACCTAAAGAGAGTAACTTCATAATTTTTACTTATTTCCTACCCTAATTCACCATTAATTCTTGCATAACTTATATAAAAATTAGCCTCTATGATCCCTAAAAGATCATCTAAGTGAGTAAAATAAAAAATAAGGTATCAAATTGAAGGTATGTGCTCTTTTCTTAGTTTTTATTTTTGTTTTGAGTAGCCTTGATAATTCTAAGAAAAAGCACACTTGTAGATTTCAATTTGGAGCTTTGTAGGATTTTATATGAATTTTCTAAATTCTAGGTCACATATGTAGGTTCAACGAGGGAGAGTGAAGAACCAAGGGAACCAAGGCACTAAAAGTGTGGGAAATGGTGTTTTCGAACCCTAGTTATGTGGATTTTAATGCAATTCATGCATGCTATGATGTGTAGGTATGTGTACATGCATGAACATGTGTATAAAATTATTGGTTTATGCATGTAAGTGTATTTTTTTTATGTAATTAGCATGTCACGATGATATTCACATGTGAAAATAATGATAAGGATATATTTTGGATGTGAAATGTATATGCATATATATGATGCATGTATGGCAAAATGAATGACATGTATGTCATGGCATGTGCATGTATGCATGATGTGTGCACATGGAATATCATGATGATAATGAAATGTGAATGAGAAAATAAATGCATAAGTATGGGATAAAGTATGGTAAATATGATAATATATAATATAGGTGAAATGTGGTATGAAATTGTTATTAACAATGTACATTAAGTGGGAAGTGAAATTACCTTATCACCTATAATGTGTGATGTGAATTTGTTATGTAAAATAATTGGATGACATGAGAAATTTATGCTTAAAATAATATAGAGGCATAGTGATTACATGTAACATCTTGTGATATGGAATTGGAATGATATATGATGGCATAAGGCCATGAGAAATATGATAAAAAGATGAAATGAATTGTGAATTATGACCAAATGAATAATGCATGTTACATAAAATGACATGTAATTGTCTAATAAAAAGTTAACTTATAAAGTTCACATAAAACTATTTCATATGGATAAATGAATAGTAGCTAAGTGACTTGAACTGAATAATAAATAATAATGGAGTTGGCCTATTAGTTAGACACCCACTAGATGGGTTGACCGGTCAACTAGGGATTAGCAACTGCTAGAGTTATTATGCCTTTAGGGCTATTATCTAGATGATTAGATTGACTAGTGTAGCAGCCATGGTAAAAATGTCTGCCACTATAATATATGGGTGCAACCATAGCTGTTTCGAGATGGGACCACTAAATCAGGTGGGTGCAGCCATTGAGGTTATAATGTTAGCCACTGCACTATATGGGTTCAGCCATAATTATTTGAGATGTCGGCCATTGCACTATGTAAGTTAGGTGTAGCTACCAAATTCTTAAGATAGGCCACTGCACTATATTGGTATAGCCATAATGATATTGAGATAGGGACATTGCACTAGGTAGGGGCAACTACCGAGTTCCAAAACATGGGCCACTGCATAGCCTGGATTTCCTTTATTATCTAGTGCATTAAAGTGTGGCATATCTAGTACAAGCCTGAATGTAAAAATAAGCAACAAAATTTATGCTAGAATGAAACTAGTGATTTTTTTATTACAAATAATATTTATGAAATGGAAGCTTGGAAAAATTTAATAATGCCATGACACTGAAATGTTAAACAACGAGTCAGGTGAATAAATGAACATTATTTTAAGAAATTGATTCTACAAGTTGCATTATAACCCACCATCTATATGTTGCATACATATATGCATGACATGCTTTTATTGCATTAAGTTTACCACTAAGTTATATACTCAATGTATTGATGTTTTGATCTGCATGTTGTTGATAGTGTAGTAATCCAGCCTTAATGTCATTTTGTAATGTAGCAGATCAATATTTTAAGGGTATAATTCTATACTTTTAATGGATTTTAATTGTCACTCATGTGTATATGTGGGGTTGGGCTTAGTAATATAAATACTAAACATATGTATATGATGCCATTGATATATTACTGAAAATGTATGGCATGATAAAAATGGTTATTTTTTATTTTTGTGGGCCTGAGGCCCTATACTTTGTGTTGGTAACTGTATTTTATAATGTGATGACACTAATCATTAGGGGACTAGAAGGGTCTAAGAGATGGTGAAATGTTGAGTATGATTTTTAGGAGCGTTTTTGTAAGATATATTTTTGACGAAGTTACCTGGGTAACTATTATGCTACCTAAATTTCTATAAAATGGACAATAGGCATAAATATATTTTTGCCAGATGAAAATAGTCACTACAAGAAGGTTTTATGAGAATATGGAAGAAACCACCTGAATGGATAAATAAAATAAATAATTTCATAAGTGTTAAATGAATAAGGCCTAGGGAAATCTAAGGGTGGGTGACTAGTTAGAAGTAACATTCCTTGCCTAGTTACTTTGGGAATAGGCAGGGGGTGTTACATCATAGAATGTGGTTTAATACCAAATCCTCAAGATCACCCATTACAAGACCTCACTACCATTCCTCAATTCTCTAAAAAGCAAGGTTCTCTCTTCCTAAACTTTGGTATGTAACCTCATAGGCCAACTATTGACCAACTACAGGATCACGCTAATCAAAGATATGGATGGATTCAATAATGATAGGATAGAATGTCTTTTTTTTTCTTTTCTAGTTATTTCTTTCTATATGTTGGAACAATTATGGTTTATGAAACATTATTTCATCTTTGTTCACCTCATTCATTGCAAAAACATGGTACTCTGGAAAGTGAGTTGAGAGATTTCCAAAACAAACAAAAAAGATTGAAAAAGAAAAATAAAGGAACAAACATGATCAGCTTATTCTATAAATGCAACAAACAATTCATGATTCTCCAAAGAATGGCTCACTATTGTGGCACATAATTCAAAAGCTAAATACTTGTTTTTTACTTTCAAGTCATGAAAAATATCCTTGAATATAAGGTCAAAGATAAAGTGAAAATAAAAAAAAACTTAGGACAACTAAACCCAAATGACTGCTTTTCTTCAATCTTAAGAGAGATACAAGCTCAACAAGCTCTAAAAGATTAAATCACCAAATTCATTTTTTCTAAAAAGGGTTTTGTACAATCTAATTATTATTTTGAAAGCAAAAAAGCCCATGGGAACCATTATAAAAGAGCAAACTTATTTTTAGTTCTTGCTCACATAAAAATTCAAAGTTTTGAAGGCTTTAAAATGTAAAAACTCTGAAGCCTACAAAATCAAAAGGATTTATCTTAAGCCTCAAATAATTGAGCATTTTCTTTACAATCATTGTTGCCCTCATTCTAAAAAAAATAAGTTTTCTAATTCCTGCTAGGATGATTAACCAAGAGCATAAGCTTAGGCAAACGTTAGGGAAATTGAGAGAAAATATTTAGCCAACAAAATCTTTGAACTGGCTAATAATAGGGATATGATTAATGTAGTACTCAAAAATGGCCAAAAGGATGACATCCAACATATAATTGAAGTAAAAAGATTCAAAACACTAGGGAACATGAAGCTAGCACCCATAGCAAGCTACTAATTGATCTAAAAAGCCCTATAAACCTTTATTGATGTGAGATTCAAGATATATCACTCTAAGTTTATAGTCTAAAAAAGTTCATAATCTTTACAACATGTCAGCCATTCCGAATGATATAAGTTTAGATTTAACCAATCAGAGTCAATAGGATGAAATTCAAGCATGTCTAAAGGATGCAAGTTTAGATCTAATCAATTGGAGTCAACATGATGAACTTTGATCCATCCAAAAAATTGCTAATGTAGATCCAATTAATCTAAAATAGCACAATCATCTCCTAAGCCTTAACAAGATGCGGATACACTGAATTAAAAAAAATAAATAAAAGAAAAAAAAGATTGCTAGGTTGGAAACTCCTAAAGGGTAGGCAAAAAATTAGAGCTGATCTCACTACATCTAAAACCCACAAACAGCGATTTAGGCAACAACTAAAGATAGAGGACAAATATTTAGGTGGAAAATATTCAGACTAGCTAATAACAAGGGTACCATACTGTACAATCACATACATTTTCATACTCTATTACTTTGTCAACATAATTATTTATTCTTCACAGATACATAAATGCTCTCTATAGTGAATGGACATTTTGCTAAAACCTTTGCCTTACCATAGTCATGGTATGCCTTCAATCAACTTATTTCTTTATGCCTTGACCGTTATTTTCCTTAGCATTTTCATCACCCCAACTTGACATATTTCTTCATAGCACATCTCATTCATATTACCCGAAACTAGCCTACCTCTTCACACCTTCAAGTTGAGTATTCTATGATAAGTCTAAGGGGATAGTGACCTCAATAACAAAACATGCACTAGCTCATACACCCATACATGCATTCTAGGAAAATATACCCATTTTTTTGAACATACATCTGCCTTCATCATTCTTCCATCATAAGAGATGATTCATTCATTCATCATAAGAAAAGATGCATTCATCATTCAACATACATTTGCCTTCACCATTTATCCATCATAAAAAAGGATTCATTCATTCACTCATCTATGAAAAGTTTATATTCATTATACAGTTACCAATGCATGTATTTCATTCATTCAAAATCCTTATTTATTTAGAAAAAGTCAAACACAAACACATGTATCACCACAATCATCAAAAATGTATTATTAATCCATTAAACAATAGAATGCGTACCTCACCACATTTATTCATTTTAAGAAAATTAAAAACTAATGCACATATCATTTATTCATTCTCCAGTATCACTAAACTAATTAACTCACATCCATTCAAGTAGATATGTAGAGTTATCACCAGATCCAATTTAGTTAACTTTCAACTTATCTAGAGTCATCACCAAATTCAGTTCGATCAACTTTTGTATTTTTTAGACTTATCACCAGATTCAATTCAGTTAACTTTCAGCTCTTCTAGACTTATCAAGAGATTCAGTTTGATCTATTGGCAAGTTACAAACCTAAAGGTAAATTAAAGCAAAGGCATGTTCAAATCTAGTTGGATTTTCACTTTACTTGAGATTGAGTAGACACCTACATTCATTGTAGATTATCTCCACAATATCAATCTTTCTAGAAGGGAAAACACATTTTAGGTCTGCCTAGTTTTTCCTTTGATTTCAATAAAGGAATTCATATTCGATGTAGTTTCATGTAAGGTAAGTATAACTTCAAGTGAGTGTCTCAAACTCAAGTACTTTGATATGCATTATTGCTTTAGCATTTTACAGCACACACTGAAGTGGGGAAACTATAGACACCTAGATTTTTGGTTTAAAACTTTCTTATAGATTTTAGGTTTAGAACTTTCCTATGGGGATCTATGTTAATAGTAGAGGGCTTAAACCAATAGACCTAAGCCTAAAGCCTGACATTAACTCCAATAGAGGTGTACAGGTGAAAGCCCAAAGGTATGGACTTATTCACTTTTTAGACCTATAATGATAGCCAAAGACAAGTATAAGAAATAAGGCAATAAACCTAAAACCATAATTTGTATGGATTGTCAGGGTACAAGTTCACATAGCTTTGATGCCACAAGGTCCACATGGAATAACATAAATTAGCCTAAAGGAATAATACCAATGGCCCATAGTCTACTTGAACCACCAAAGCCCAGTTTTGCATAGACATGTGAACCCTAAACTAATGTTCATATGGACCTTCCATTAAAAAGCTTCTAGAAAATTAATCTTGTCATTTGGACACTGATTCTTAATCCTACTAAAACTCTCTTCCTTTTAGATGGGAATACTACCCCAAAACCTTATAAATTCCCTTTTCATCAACCTATTTTGGGAGATAATCCATAAGGAAGAACTTAGAAATTTTGAGAGTCTAAGGTGAAGACTTCAAAGTAGGATTTGCTCAACTAGTCCTAAACCCTCTCTAAAATAATTATTCTTCTAAAACCCAATAATTAACTTGTTGCTTGATGCTAACTTCAAGGTAAAATCTGAGGCTTCTATTATTCTTCAACTTCATTCATTCTATTCACATCATTTCTTTAACTGAGGATCTTTTGGGATTAATTGACATGTAAGGTGATTCTATGTAATCCCCATATCGATTATAGAAGTAGGTTAACATTTTTAAATCAATTTGATCATATTTTAATTGTTCATAAAAATTGTAATTGCACTTACTTTCTAAAATAGATGTTTAAGTCTGAATGGATCTATTTTAATGGATGTCAAGGTTCGTGTGGACCTATTATTTTAATATGTATATAATACTAAGCCCGCATAGAATAATGTTAGATAACAATTTTATGTTCATCTTTTGTATTCTATTTTAACACATTATATTAAACACTATAGGATGTTATTGATTTGTATTCATATAAAGTATGCCCTTTTTAAAATTCTTTTATCATGTTGTTATTTAATATACATATTATTAATACTCTAGAATTAACATTAAGCTTGCATGGACTCCTTTTTCACTAGTAGTGTAGTTTGCACAGACATATATTTTAGAAATATGTTTTTCATATATAGTCTGCATAGATTTAGTTGTGGTAAAATTATTTATGTTTTTTCTTTCCATGATTAATCATTTTATTCATCATCTCATTCAAAACAATTACTTGTGTGTATTTCATAATCATCTATATGCACTTTCTCATGTATTATTGATCAACTTATTAAGTACTATTATTAGGTCCTCTAAACCTTTATTTGTGTTTCTAATCATTTTCTTTTAAGTTGTGTAAGATTGAACATTTATAATGGATATGAGTTCCAAACAAACATGTCAGTTATGACATTTTTGTAATCCGTACATATATAGACCAAGGACAATAAAAAGTCCACATGGACTTAGTGATGTAGAAATAGGACCAATTGTTTATTCTTTGCTAACTTATTTGGGTTTGTACCTTCAATCTCTTTTGATTATTTTTGGGTTGTAATAGATAGTTTAACAACTTGCTTTACATAAAAAAACATTTAAGCTTCACGTTAATGATCTTTTTTACCTAATTAATTAGTTTTTTAATAACAAAATGGTTTTAAGTTTTCCTTAATATATGTCACAAAAAAATTTTATTTAAACAAAGCCCAATCTCTTATAGATTGGAGTTATGTATTTACTACCAATTCCCAAGCAATTATAGGTAATGATTAGGTCAAACAACAACTAATAAATGACATGATTTGTGGATGCTCAATTTGGATTTATGCTTTGTTATACATTTTGAATGTTGAGACTTATTTTTTTGTGTGAAAAGGTAGCGTGTATGTTTTTAACTAAAATGCTTGCTTGCATGATGTAGGATTAATACGCATTGGAATATACATAAATATATATTATTGCTGCATAAATAAGATTTGATTTCAAACCCTTTTTGGGTAAAAGATTAGCTATCCTAGTCTAAAGCTAGGTGGTGACTCCAAACATTAACCACCTCGACCCTAATATAACAAAAATATATAGTTTTGTTAGACCTGCCTAAAGTTGCACCTGTATTATAATAAATATAATTAATATAGCTAAGGCATAAGTGTGTAGTGGTCATCCTAAATATCTCAGTGGCTGAACATGCTTCAGAACGCATGCAATAGTTCTATTCGACCTCCTACTGGCTACACCTATATTATATAATCGAGTGTAATCAAACATCAATAATAATGACACTGAAGTATCTTAGCAGTTGCTATATCCGCTAGTTGATTGGTCAACCTATCTAGTAGGTCATCTAACATATATAGGCTATCTATTTTTCATTCTTATTACCTATGATTTAGATGCCTCATATACATTTTAATCACATCATTTCCTATCCAAATTTTAGAGTCTATTAACATATGCACAGTTATTGTTCATTGTAATACTTTGAAACATTAAGAAGTCATTTTATACCATTCAGTTATCATGCCACTCCCAATTTGTCATTTCACTCTCTCAATCTAAATTTTATTACTATTTGTCATGCCATTTCTTTCATCAACATGTTATCAACAAAATCTATTTACATTGCCTTATATATTATATTGGCACATGTATGATAGTACACACTACACTAGTCTACCTTATACATTACATATTCATTCATACATAAAAATCATAAAATTTATGCAAATTCTAAATAATGTATGCATACATCAATCTACACATTCCATGCACCATATATCAATGCATTTTAGCTCATTAGACCTCAAATATGTCAATTATAAAATAATTACCTAAATTCAAATCATGTCCCTAAATTTCCATAAAACACATACATTTTTCCATCCTTTATATTGACTCTTTTTCACTCCATTTTTCATTCATATTAGTCCCTTTACAAACAATAAACCCTAGCATACCCCTAAAGCTAATTTAAGGTTATTTTAACCCCTAAATAGCTCATAATATGGAAATTATGAAAATCACACTTTTAGGCACATATTTTTTCAAATATACTTATAGAGAGGTCATTTGGCATCTTATGTATGATTCTTTCTTTTTGCCTTTGTTCGTGCCCTCCTTCAAGTTCTCTAAATTCAACAACAAAACAATAAATTATAAAAATTCACAAAAAAAATCTATACACCTTTAAATTTAGAAATATGACTAAAATCATGATCTAGAGCACCTCTAGTTACCTAGAAAAATGGTTGAGGCTCAAATTAGGATTTGGTTTGATTTAGAGGTTCAAAACCCTAAACTATTGAACCTTTCCTTTCACCTTTAAACACCTTTTTCTTGCAAAAATTGCACCAAAATTTAGCTCTAAATCCTAAGTGGACTATTTTCATATATTAATTGAATGTTTTCATAAAGAATTGAGGAAAAAATTAAAAAACAAAAGAGAAGAGAGAGAAAGCTTCTAATGGTATTGACTTTTGGGGTTTAGAGTGGAAGATAAAGTTGCTTTGATCCTATGCACATGAACACACCATTCATTTTTTATATTAAGAGCTTTAATGGCTATGATTTGGCCACGTGGTGATTCAACAGTTCGTATTATTCTTATTCACCTTTTATGCTTTAAAAATGTGAAATTAATGTTAAAAGCCTCTAAAATTGCTCCTTTTAATGCCAAAAATTATAACAATTCTCAATTTAGGGATGCCTAAAATCTTGGGCCCAAATTCCAATAGGAACTAGGTTAACTATTTAATTACATATTCAAGAAATTCCAATTCAACCACCATTGAACCATTTTGAATTTTTGACCAAGTCATGCTATTTTTAGGTTAGTCCAAGCACATCCTAACCATTTTCTAATTTGATGTAAGCATAGATGACTATTCAATAGGTATCAGCATGAAAAATTTTATTGATTAGTGGTGATTGCAAATAACTTTATTTTCATTATTAGTCTAACCATCATAGTTCTATGACTAATACTCCTCCTCAGCCACCTCTATGTGAACTAGTTACTCAAGAAACACTATTTATACCTCGAGAAGTACTATTTAAAAAATTGGGATTTTTAGGCATTACAATTCATTCCCCTCTTAAGAAATTTCATCCTCAAAATTTACCTAATTTAAATAGTTAAAGTTATTGCTCTTTCATCTATTGTTTATTTTCCCATGTTACTTTCTGTGAATTATGGTG
>CANXYI012118480.1:0-13139 GCA_948208565.1 Hura crepitans
TAGGAATAGAGTACTCAGTGAAGAAATTAGCCAAGTTATATATTGATGAGATTGTGAGATTACATAGAGTGCTAGCAGCTATAATATCAAATCGGGACCCAAGATTTACTTCTTAATTTTGGAAAAAGTTACAAGCCTTGAGTACTCGATTGACCTACAATACAGCCTTCCCCTCACAAACTAATGGTTAGTCTGAAAAAGTAATATAGGTATTAGAAGACATGCTAAGAAGTTATGCTATTGAGTTTAAAGGCAATTGGGATTAGTATTTGGGACTGGCAGAATTTGCATATAATAATAGCCACTAGGCTAGTTTAGGCATGGCACCATATAAAACTTTGTATGGTCACCGATGCAGAACTCCCCTTTATTGGAGTGAAGTAGGAGAAAATGGGATAGTTGGCTTTGATTTGATTTGAGATGCAGAGGAGAAAGTCAAAATCATTAGGGAGAGATTAAAAGTAGCTTCAGATAGACAGAAGTCCTATACTAATATAAAAGGAAGGAACATTGAGTATGAAGTGGGAGATAAGGTCTTTTTGAAAGTATTGCCATAGAGGAAAATGCTTCGATTTGGCGAAAAGGGCAAGCTTAGTCCCAAATTCATTAGATCTTATGAGATTACTAAAAGAGTGTGTCCTCTGGCATATAGGCTTGCCTTACCATCTGAATTATAGTAGATACATGATGTCTTTCATGTATCTATTTTAAAGAGATATAGATCAGATCCATCACATGTAATTACTGCAGAGGAGATTCAAGTTCAATCGGATTTGACATATGAAGAGGAACCAATGCAGATATTGGCCAAAAGAAGTGAGGCACCTGAGAAATAAAATCTATTCCACTAGTGAAACTATTATGGGGGCATCATAACACCACAGAAGCAACTTGGGAGAGTGAGGAACATATGCGAACCCAGTATCCTCAACATTTTAATACTGGTAATTTTAAGGACAAAATTTCTTAAGAGGGGAAGAATTGTAACGGTCGACAATCAAAGTCTTATGAATAGTGCTTTCAGTGCTCGAGTGATGTTCCCTACAATACAGGTCACCATTTTGAGTTCGATGACTGGCATATTTGGTCATACAACTTTGAAGGGCCTAAAAATAGGGAAAATGAATGAATTAAAAATTTTAGTAGAACCAATGTTCATTTTAGGTCATAAACTATTATTTCTAGAGATAAAATGATTTCGGGTCAGGACAGTCCTGAGACCCAAGAATTTGCCCGGATGGTCTCGAAAATGTCATACCTTGAAACTCAAAATTTTCATTTAATTATGATGGTAAAGGAATTATAATTTTTTGAGGTCAATATATTTTTTTAAATATTTTATTCTGACAGGTGAGTAGTGCCAAAAAGTCAATAATTGAAATTTGACCTAAAAATTTTATATGGGCCCTAGTCTCACTAATCGAGGAATTCTAAAATAAGAATGGGACTTTTTTGAGACCTATAGAATATTTTATGAATTTTGAAGTGAAAAATGCCTTAAAATGCTTAAAAATTGGTTTGGTGGCCAATTGACCCAAACCAACCCACCCCATATAAAAGCCCCCATATGTGCACATGCCTTACATATGACCAAGTCATCCTCTTCCTCCCTAGAAGCCTTAGGCTGATGCCATTCATTGTGTTTTCTCCATTAAATTCTTCTTTTCTATCTCCTAAATTACACCAAAATCCAAGAAAAATGCCTAAAATTCAAGTCTCCATCATTTTTACTCTCTAATTCTCTTAACAATTTGGAGAAAAGAGCTCAAAGTGGTGAAATTCATCACTTTGATGAATGGTGATAAAAGTAGGTAAAAGGCTAAAAATCCCATTTTTTTTAATTTTTGATATATGTAGCTTAGGTTATTCTAAGAAAACCTATGATTTTAGATTTTAATTGGGAGCTCTAGATATTTTTCTAGAATTTTTCTAAGCTTTAAATGTCTATGTTAGGGTTTGGAAATTCAAGGGAGAGAAACCAAGCTAACCAAGCTCAAAGTGGTGGAGAGAAGGGTGTACACACACCCTAGGTATGTGAAATAACCCAAATTTATTATCTCATGTGTGTATGTTATGTTTTAGGTATATATACTTGTATGGAATTATGAGATTTTGGGTGTATGCATGTTAGTGAGATAAACTAACTTGATAATCATGAATTTGGCTTTAAAATAATAAGATTTGTGTATGGAAATGGGAGGAATTGCATGTGATAGTGTGTGGTTATGTTTGGTCTACCATATAAGGCATGGCATGTATATTTAGGTATTGGGTGTGTTTATTGTGCAAAAGAGGTGTATATAAAGTGTGTAAGCTATAAATAAAATGACCTAAAAATAACACTTTGCATAACATAAAAATGTGAGTAATTTGAATGGGTAAATGATGTTAATAATGATGTGAAACAATGTACCTTGTATTAAAGACTTGACATATGTGAAGCAGTGATAAAAATGGAATGTGGATGGCCTAGGTAATAATAGGCATAAAAAGTAAAAATGACCAAATGAATAGTATCAGTTGCAGAAACTGACCAAATAAATAGTAATATTTACTACAGTGGCAAAAATGGTAATTATTTGTGTAAGTTAAGTCTAAAAAGATAAATTAAGAATAAAATGTTAAGGGTTTATGTCTAAAATTATTAAAGGCCCATCAGTTAGATACCCACTGGATGGGTTGATCGATCAACTAAAGGATAGAGTAGCTACTAGGTAGTCAGTCCTTTTGGGGCCCACTGCCAAGTACTGGTTATGATGGGTGCAGTTGCCTAGGTTCTATCATAAACCACTGCACTACAGGTTATTATTATGGATACTGAGGGTGGTCCATAGACATGCCTCCAGTACCTACCACAATTATTGGTTGTATGATGTGTAGATGTTAGGATTAGTCCACGGATTAGTCCGTACTATCTGCTACAGGTCCCAAAATATTGGTAGGGTAGGTGCAGCTACTTAGGCCCTAAAAGTGGGCCACTACACATGACATATCCTGTTGTCCAGTGTCTTAAAGTGTGGTTTGTCTGGTATGGGCTATGATATAATAATTTGAGCTAAATTAGCTAGTATATCATCTGAATAACAGATAAGTAAATTGAAGTAATTACATGAATGAATTTATAGTAAGTTAGGATTTTTGGCTATATGTGGTACATAGCATGTTGCATGCCTACATGAATTGACATAATATATTTGATTTATTCCACCATTGAGTGTTATACTCAGCATGTCGGTGTTTAAATCCGTAGGCTGTAGATAGAGATCAGATTAGCATTAGACCCCACCTTTAGTGTAGCTGATAGAGAGTCTCAGTATTTTGTTTTTTTTTCTTTTTGAGTACTATGTATAGAACTGCACTTATGTATATAGATAGTATGGGTTATGGGACCCTTATATGAATGGATATATTTAACTAAGAGTATGTACAATTGTGTGAATATAACTAAATGTCTGCTTTTGCATGCCTATGTGTTGGTGGGTTTATGACCCTGGGTGGTATATAATGAATGACATGTGATGCAAATTGACTATGATTTAGAGGACTAGAGGGTCTAGAAGTGGGTGTTAGTTGAATGTGAGATTTAGGAGTGCTTTTCTTTACGCATATATTTTGGGGTTAACGACTGCCCGATTTTTCATAGTTGTCTGATAATGCTTGGTAGGGGTTGTAATGATTTAAAATAAACAGTAATAAGAGAATAAATGTTCAGATTTGGCTTAAAGGCTTGTATGGTCAAATAAGATCAAAAGTAGTAAAAGTTAAATGAAAGACCCTTAGGGAAATCCTAGGATGGGTGACCTCAGTGGGAAGTAGCATGCCTTGCCTATTTCAAGTAGAAATGGGTAGGGGGTGTTACAAAACTTTAGAACTCAATCAGATAAATTAGGAAATGGCATATCATGGAATCTCACAATCTCATTAATATAGAGCTATATTGATTTTTAGAGAGAAAAATCCATCCTGACTGAGATAAAGTGCGTTGTCTTAGTTAAACAATCTATAGTTATCTACATAGCACCACATTTTATTCTAGTCATAGGGAACCACATCACAAAATGCATGTAACCTTCTCCCATTTCCATTCTAGAATATCTTTAGGGTGAAGCAATCCAGTAGGAACTTGATGTTTAGCTTTCACCTATTGACACATAAAACATTGGGATACATACTTAGCCATGTCTTATTTCATCCCTGGCCACTAGTAATAAGGTTTTAGATCAAGATACAACTTTATGCTGCTATGGTGTGTTTCATAAAGAGCATTATGTATTTCTTGCAAGATTTATTTCTTGATTCCCTTTACATCCAGCACACATGATCTATCATAATGATATAGATATTAATCTATCATAATCTTAAATTTTATATCTTTCTCTTTTTTAACTTAACTCTTAATATAAATAAAATGGCTATCTTGAGTCTCTACTTCTTTCAATTGCTAGATTAGATCAGGCTTTACTTGTAATTCTACTAGAATTGCACCATCATCAATGTACTGAAACTTAGTATTCACTACTTTCATAATGGCTATGAATTTTTAGCTCAAGCATTTGCCACTACATCAGCTTTTCCTTGGTGGTAGTCAATCACATAGTCATAATCTTTTATCAATTCCATCCATTGCTATTGTATTAGATTTAATTCCTTTTCTATGGGGAGGTATTTAAACTCTTGTGATTTATGTATATGTAGCACTTCTCACCATATAGATAATGCCTTAACACTTTTAAGGTAAAGAAAATCATAGCTAACTCTATGTCGTGTGTCTAGTAATTATTTTCTCAGGGTTTCAATTGTTGGGAAGTATATGCCATTACTTTCCACCTTACATCAGAATGCATCTAAGTCTATTATAAGATGCATGACTATATATGACAAAGTTTTCCCCTAATTTTAGTTGTGTTAGGATGGTAGCTTTATCCATTATAGCCTTCAGTTTGTTGAAACGCTCATAAAATTTATCATCCCACACAAATTTAATGTCTTTCTATAACAAGCATGTTATTGGAGTAATAATCATGGAGAATCCATTGACAAATCTCATATAATAACTATCTAGTCCTTAGAAACTACAAATCTCAATCACATTTTTTGGTGGGTTCCAACTCCAATGCGGCTTTAATTTTACCTGGGTCTACTCTAATGTCATCAACTACACATTTACTCAACTTGGCATACAATTGTTTTTCTCTTAATGTCTGTAAGATTAACCTCAAGTGCTACTCATGTTCCTCTTTAGTCTTACAGTAAACCAAGATGTTATCAATTAAACCATAATGAATTAATCCAAGTATAATTTAAAGATTTAGTTCATCAGATCCATAAATGCTGTTGGCACTTAGTAAGTCTAAAATGCATTACCAAAAATTCATAATGACTATATCAGATATGAAAGGCTATCTTCAAAATATCAAATTCCTTAATCTTTAGCTAATTGTATCCTATCCTCAAATCAACAATGCAGAACACACTAGCTCCTAGCAACTAATCAAAAAGATCATCAATCCTCAACAATAGATACTTATTCTTGATGGTCACTTTGTTTAATTATTTATAATCAACACATAATCATAATAAGCTATCATTTTTTCTTCCTAAACAATACTAGTGATCCCCATAGTGAGATACTTTGTCTAATAAAGTCCTCATCAAGTAAATCCTATAGTTGCACCTTTAAATCTTTCAATTCTATAGGTGTTATATGGTCTAGAGTTATTGATACAAATGTTGTACCAACGTACACCTCAATCTCAAAGTCAAGTTCACCCTTTGGTTGAAACCATAGTACTTCATCAAAAAGTATATCTAAAAAATTTGATACCACTAATATCTAACTAAATTCTAGTTTAGCTATTGTATTGTCAACCACATGAGCTAGATATGCTTTATATCCTTTTTGTATTAGCTACCTACTATCACCATTAAAATATCATTGGGTAAAGAATTTTGTTCACTAACCACTATCACCTCATTCCTATTAATTGTCTTTAGTGTATGTCATTTTTGCTTATAGTCTAGCATGGATCTATGCTTAGATAGTTGGTTTATAACTAGGATAAGATTAAACTCATCAAATGAGAGCTCAATAAGGTCTATAGGAAATACATATTTTTGAAAAGTTAAAGGGTAGTTTCTATACACCTTATTAACTATAACATGTTGGCTAATTTGGTTGCTAACCATGATATCTATGTTCATAAGTTCTAACTTTAACCCTTTATGTAGCACCCTCTACTCAGTCCGTATGTCGAACTTGAATAGAGAGCACCACTACATACCGATATCTGATTCCGTATACCTATAAAACCTGATTAATTAAAAACTTTTATTAAATAAATAATAAACCTATTTCTTTTCTTAAAGAGTTGTAAAAACATTAAAAATCATTTGGCACGTATATTGAGGTAAATATTGGGGCCATCGTGTTGAAAATTTGGTAACATAATGGCTGTACCAAGACACTTTCTTAAATTTTTACTTGTTTAAAAACACTTCTAAAGCATCAATAAACTCATCTCTAACTCCTATGGGTCCTTCTAACCCTATAATCACAACTCAAACACAATAAGCCTCAAGCTCATCTTAGATAGCATTCTCATATGCAATATCATAATTTATCACACAATCATGTAAGAAAAATAAAGTTTTTAAAATATTGCAGCTTTAGTTACAAAAGTAACCCATGTTACAGATTAGGCCCAATCCCTCCGGAATCACAAGAGCACACTACTACTATTACATTAACATCATTATGCTATTACAAAATGATTAAAAATACCCACATAGGGGTTATCTTTAAAAGTCTTTTGTAGTGTGGAAGCTTTGGCTCTAATCTACTGCTCTATTACCTATGTATTAGAAATAAGCAATGTGCTAAGCTTTCACTTAGTGATGTATTCAGTTTAACTACATATAGCAATTTTAAGCATACATTTATGCAATATATGTCAAGTGAGTCATTTTAAACCATACATATTAACACATTATGATAACAACATAATTTATGCTATATAGTGCATACTTGTCTTTAAAAACACGAAGACCACATTAGGTTCATACTCACGGTATAATCATTTTCATCATGAATAAACTCAATTACACACATATCTTATCCATATCTAGGTCACAACATATACATGCTTTATTTTACATGATAACGAGCATACAAAAATGCATTTTGATCTACTACCATACAAATGCATCACTTTCACATATTTAGGTCCTAAAACACTATATGTATCAAGCCATCAACATTACGAGTATAAAACACAATGTTTTACCACATGTATCAAATAACTGGGTTTAACCCGACATTATACCAAAAATATATATATCACGCATAATGCATCATTTAAAAAGGCACACATCATTATTTTACACTTAATTATGATATAACCATAATATACCTTGTTATTTTAATTATTTGTTTAATTTATGCCCAGACTAAAGAGATAACTATCAAAGGTAGGATAGCTGATAACAGGCTACCTGAAGATGCTTAAAAAGTGTACTCGAAGGCACTAGTATATGTGGATACAAAATGCATTAACTCAAAGGTTCACACATATGTAGTGCTATATAGTGGCCCGAAAGCCTAGTGCCTATCAACACAAAAATACGCATCATAACTCAAAGAACTACTACTTGAAGGTAAATAATGTAGCTGCTAATCCTAGTTAACTAGTCAACCTATCCATAGTAGGTTGTCTAACTGTATAGGCATAATTAAACTGGTCGATTATTTCATTTTAAGCCATTTTTAACGAATACCATAATTATTGTCACTTCACGCATACATGCATCTCAATGGCCATTTCACATCTTAGCGAGGCCTAAACATCATGCTAAGCAACATGCATTAACAAAAACATAACATTGACAAAAAAAGGCTCATATGGGTTCAAAACACTAATTAGGCGTATTGCCTAGGTGTAAAAGCTAGAAAACTCATTCAAAAACATAAAAACACATCTTCATCATTATTTAATTATTAATATTCATAGTAGCATCAAATGCATAATGGTTGTGCATAACTATCACATTCTGCTTAACATGTTATTTTATATACATTTTCAGTATATATCGACATATATGCATTATATGCCCATATACGCGCCAATAACCTATATGACTTGCAAATTGGCATTCAACCAACACCAAGCATGTACACACACTTTAGTCATCATAAATGCACATTCGAAATGGCACTTTGGCACAAAAAATGATATCTAAGTCATTTACGTATATAACTTGCAATTATATGTATATGGCTTATACCAATGAGTTTTGGCCTCTACTTACCTGAGACCTCTAAAACACACATACATATACATATTGTGACACCCCCTACTAGATTCCCAAAAGAACCTAATAAGCGGCACACTTCCTGCTAGGTCACCTATCCTAAAATTTGTCCCAAGGTTATTCATTTAACTTTTACTAATTATAGTCTAAATTAGGCTATCTAACTCCAAAACCATTTCTATTAGTTCTTGTGGACCATTTAGGTTATGATCGATGTGATTTAGTCATTACAAAGGAAATCTATTCACACTCAGATGTCACCTAAAAATTCGGTAGCATAGCGACTGCCCGGGTCCTATCCTAAAATTTGAACAAGCCTGTTTAAACATTTTTATAAGCAATTCATCACACCTGGACTCATCCGGTCCCCCATTCTTCACCTATCATCATCATCTAACATGCACCAAACTTAGGCCTCAGGCCACAGATAAACATGCATAAATGTAAAGCCTCAAGCTTACATCAACATGAATAATTCAATCATTCATTCACCAAAGGACATGCATAAAAATGCCTAATTTATTTTAACAGGTCATATTCACTTAATTACATTATATTTCTAAAGCTTAAATACATTTTCTACCCATTTCCCACCTAAGTACATGGATATCTAACTGTATAATAATTTCATCCCAAATCTTCACACGTATCCTCTAAAACCACTGTCATCACACTTTACGAGGTAGGTCCGCTGTAGTGTACCTGCACACCAAAATCGGTACATTGAGTATACAAGTTACTTAGTGATAAACTTAGAGCAATTTAATCTTGTTATAATATTATTAATTTATCTAGGAAGTTTAGGAATAATTTTACTTGATTTTATAACTTAATTATACACTAGGCTGCTAATTTACTAAAATAACCCTAAGGTATTATTAAAGTCTGAAACTATACTTTTGACTAATATAAATCATTTAAAACTAGTATTATTATTTTTAATTAGCATGCTTTTCTAAAAAATTACTTTCTTCACTGATATGTGGAAAATTTGCCAAAATACCCTTTGATTGTAATTTCACTATTTTCTAAGTAAAAGTTCTTCAATAAACTTAAACTTCATTCTTAAGGGTTATTCTGCTTGTTACTTAGTTTGCTTGACTGAAACTGACCTAGCTGATCTGTGCAAAATGCCTAAAATACTCTTTTGCTTGCATCTTATCAGAACTTGGGAAATACTGTTCATTTATGCTCAATTCTTATGTTCATAATCAGTCTATTTATTTAATTAATTAAATTCTCTAGCCTGGCTAAGAAGATGACACTTTAATATATTAGATCTAGAGGGATAATAAACTAGTGCAGTGGTCCCTATTCTAGACCTACGCCATTACATTGAGATGTGTGCCATAATAAATATCAATCGTAGCCTCCTCAGACATAATAAAAGTAATATGTGGCATAATGGGATTAGCCTATGGGCCTCCCTAACAATAAATAAATAACTATGTGACATAAAAGAGATCAGCCCATAGGCCTCCCCAATCACAAATCATCAACCATCACTAGGTGACATAATAGAGATTAGTTTGTAGGCATCTCTAGCCACTAATAAAAACCATCAAGAACTGGGTGACACAATGGAGATCAGTCTATAGACCTCTCCAGCCACCAACTATCAACTGCAAAACCCTAAGTTGACTAGTCAACCCATCAAGTGGGTGTCTAACTAATAGGCCAAGTAGCTTAATTTAACTCTATTTATTAGACAAAATTATTCTTATAATATTTAAGTCTCAAAAACATACAGTTTAAAATTTTATCTAATACTTTAAAAATTTATTCAGACTAGTATGGCCACTTTTTAGCTCTACTAGGTAAAATTCTAATATAATTTTTAGGTCTATTATGATCAACACTCAAAGTGTCTTATGGTATGATTTATCATGGAATTTCCATTTTAAAACTTAATACTTTCTAGTCTAGTGACATTTTTGGTTTAGGTAAAGGTCAACCAGATAGTTATAGGTCATTTAAACCACTTTTGGTAGTCAGTTTTCTAAGACTATTTTAAGTCCAATTTCAATTCATTTTTTACTGTTCTTTTTAATATCTTACTAGGTACTAAGCCAATTATAACTAGGTCAAGTCTATGGCGAAAACATAGGCATCAAAGCCACTGAAATTGGGCCAACTCTATGGCCAAAATCAAGGCACAAGTGCCACCATTAATTAGGCCAAAACATAGTTTAATTCTAGCCTCTTAGAGGCACAACTAAGGTTCAATTTATTAGCATATTTGAAGTCACTTTTAGGTCATTATTTTATGCTTTAAATGCATATTTTAGTCTAATCTTTCTACTAAAATTTAAGGCACATTTCTAAGATTTATGTTATGATATCATTACGTCATATATTTAGTTAATTCCCTAGACAATTCATGCCACTTTTTAGGCCTTAATAGCATACTTTATCGTCACTTTAACCTCTCAAATTTTTATGCCAACATGCCATGAATACTTCCGAGTGCTTAGGGGAAAGGGACTTAATTCCCATCCTATTTTACCTAATCACAACTTTTTGGTATATTTCCATGCCATGTACTCAATTATAGTCCTATATATCTTAATTCAAGCCAATCAAGCTAAGGTTCAATGTAACATTTCCTTGAAACCACTCAACATAGCTCATGGGTACAAGCAAACATACATATTCCATGGGGATTTCTTTACCCAAATCCAATCAATTCATATCCTAGCATGCCAAGCACACTCTAAATCCATATTAGGCAACAAATTACTCAATCACATAACTATAGGCAGTAAATTCTAGAAAGCATTTTAAGCAAACTATACAAACACTTAAGATTACACTTTTAATTCTACTAAACTTTCAGCTTAACCAATAACACAAATGAAGGAATCAACCTTAGATTTATATATTTAGCCATCCTAACTTAAGGATCACTAACCTAGGCACACAAAAGAAGAAAACACAGTAAGTTCACTTACATAACACTTTAAAGATGTCTTTCCCATCTAGCTTATTTTGCTAGCCCTAATTCCAGCAAGCATGATGACTTTATTCCTCCTTTGTGAGCCACCAATTGCCATCCAATAGCCACCAATCCCCCATACACATAACCAAATAGGTGTTAGCTATGATTTAGGATCAAAAATCACCAAAAAAAAAGCCCAAGGAATAAGAGAGATACAGCTATAAACTCACCTCGGTGTCATGGTTCGGGACTATTCTAAACGAGTCCCTTTTTTTGAATTTTATCTCTTAAACCACATCTACTTTTAGCCCAATTCTTTTTTTTTGGTGCCTAACATCCTAAAGACTTTTTAGCCACTAGGATCACCTTATTTAGCCATTGAAGCAGAAACTTATGGCTTAAAAAATGAGGGAGTGGCATCAAGAATTCTAGCAGAAGAGAGGAAAATGAGCAAAATGAGTTTTTATCCTTTAACTAGTGGAAATCCACTTGTCACATGCCTTTTGCCACTTGGCATGATTATTCAGCCATTTGGCATTGTTGTGGCCCCTATTTTGCACCTCAAAATTGTCACCGAAATTCTTGAACCATCCCAATTTTTTAGGAAACTTCAAAAATTCATAGAAAATCACTCATACCTCTAAAAATTACACTATTTTAATCCCCTCTACCTACTTGTAAATTTTCATGGCCAAATTCCACTGGTAAGGTAGTTTTTAGACTACCTCAATTTGTGCGCCAACCTAAAAAATTATGAGATTTTGCAAATAACCTCTAATTTTAACAATTCTTTCACCATTCAACTCAGTGTTATTTTCTAGCTTCAAGGTCCATCATTTTCGAGTCCATTCGAGCACATCTCGAGTTAGTCCTGGCTCAAAAATTTTTATTGCCTTGATGGGTAGGTTATAGCCTAAGATGAATTATACATTCTGCTAAATTTTTAAATTTTGCCCATTTCATCAAATTAAGGCCCCTCAAAGTTTCATGACCCATGCCACCACCTCAGTCCACGTGTAAGTGACCTGACACCTTGGGTGCTCTCCTCGGACCTTATGGCACTGTTCCTGAAGCCTCAAAACATGACTATTACATTTCTTCCTCTCTTAAGAAAATTTCATGCTCGAAATTACTTAAAGCAAATAAAATAGAATATTGAGCTCAAACTTGCTCATCTAGGTTTTAGGTAACTTCTTTTGTACTATTTATACCTCTATAGCATTATAACATTAGTATGTATTCATCCTATAACTATCTCATCTCACGAGACATACTCTACACTATTTTCTTGTCATAATTGATATCTAGTTATACCTCTATAGCTGTCATCAGAGTCATATGTAGCTGATCTGATCTGTACCTATTGTGCATAAAATATACAAACACTGTGCATTGCTATAGCTCAAGTGGTAATACAAGCCTGTATGCTAGAGGTCTTGACCTTATCAGTATCCCCATAAGGACCGATAGCCTGGCACTCACTTATCTTTTTTCTAAACCTCAGTACCTATTCCTTGGAAAAAAATCTAGAGCACTTTGTCTCTAACTGAATATTTAGCAATTTCCTGCTTCAAGTCTGCACAAAATTCTGGTCTAAACATACTACTTTTGACCTTTTTCCAATTCATTTCTTTTCTTTTCTTTAACCTTTTTAATCAAGTCTACTATGAAGACTTTTTGTCTCAAATCTCACTTCAGTATGAAAAGTCTCACATTATCTATCATATAATGCCTCATAAGGGTCTATTTCCATACTAAACTAATTAATATTATCATAGGCACTCTCTAGCAAGAACATATATGCACATATATTAGACATTTATTTCACCCTCTTTGACAGTCCATTAGACTGAGGATGATAAACTAGGTGATGAGCTAGTATAGTGCCTAAAGT
>CANXYI012118501.1:0-12875 GCA_948208565.1 Hura crepitans
GCATATAAGTAATGTGATGGCTAGAACATGTTATGCATGTGTGATGCACATTTATAGAGGAATTAAGAAATAAATGGAATTATGTGAATTTTAGGCATATATTGATTTATATGATCACATATGCTAGTTTGAAGTATATGAATGTGGTTTTAAGCTCCTAAACATGATTTATAATTGTACATAAAAGAGTATGTGCATTTTAATGGCCTTGCGCATATAGACGCAAAATTTCAAGCATGTGAGCCATATATGCGTATTTTTTATTTAGGTATAGTAATGACTTCAAAATGATGTTTTGTGCTTAAATGCCATTTTGAATGTGAACTTATGATGACTAAAATGTGTGCATACATAGTGATGGCTGAATGCATCTTGAACATTATATAGGTTATTGCCATGAATATAGCCATATAATGCATGCTTATTGCTAAGTGCTGATAATATGTGTAAAATGGCAAGTAAAGTGATATGTGATTGTTGTGCATAATCATGATGCATTAGACATTTTAATGCATGTTAATGATGAAAGGAATCATAAAATGCATGTTTAGGGTGCCATATGAGTTTTCTAGTTTTTACACCTAGGCAATATGGCCATATGTTGTTTTTGAGCTTGTATAAGTACTATACTATATTTTTGTTAACATATGTTGCTTAGCATGAGTGTTTAGGCCTCATTGAGATGTGAAATGGCCATTAAGATGCATTTATGCATGAGATGGCATAAACTAAGTTATGCGTTAAAATGGTTAAAAATGAGATAATTGACCAGTTTAATAATGCCTATATAGTTAGACAACCTAGTATGGATAGGTTGATCGGTCAACTAGGATCAGCAACTGCAATGTTTACCTTTAGGTAGTAGGTCTATAGGTCATATGCATTTTTTTTGTCAATGGGCACTAGGCTTTTAGGTCACTACTTAGCATTACATATGTGTGAGCCTTCAGGCCGATGTGTTTTTTTATCTATGGATACTAGTGCCTTAGGGTAGATCATTTAAGCACCTTCGGGTAGCCTGTTATCTACCATCAAGCCTTGGATAGTTGACTTCTTAGTATGGGCATAAATAAAATAAATAATAATAATAATAATAAGGATAATTGTGGTTTTAGCATAATTAAGCATAAAACAATGATAGGTGCATTTTAAATGATACATTATGCATGACATTGATTTTTTGGTATATTGTTAAGTTTAACACATTAACATGATGCATGTGGTATAATGAGTAGTTTTATCCTCATATTATTAATAGGTGGGTACATATAGGGTCTTGGAACCCGAATATGTGGAAATGACACATAAGTAAGGTAATGGATAAAATTGCATGTTGTTATGCTCGTTACCATGTAAAATGGAGCATGTGTAGGTTTATGACCAATATATGAGTAAGTAATGCATATAGTTGATTCTTATTCATGTTGAAGGCAATTAGGCTATGAATATGAACCAAATATGGTTTTTTTATGTATTTTTTAATGGCAAGTATATGCTCGAGTTACTTAATTATGTTATTATCACAATATGTGCATATGTATGGTTTGGAATAAATCACTTGACACATATTGCATAAATGTATGCTTAAATTGCTATACCAAGTTAAAGTGATTACATAACTAAGTGAAAGTTTAATGTATTGCCTGTTTATGATGTGTAGGTAATAGAGCTGCAGATTAGAGTCAAAGTTTCTACCCCACTAGAGAACATGAATATTACCCTTCTTAGGTAATTTTGGTTTCTTTTGTAAAATAATGTTAATATAAATATTATTATTTTTACTCCTATGATTCCTGAAGGATTAGGCCTAATCTGTAAACCATGGATTTAGTTTTGTAACCAAAGTTGTAACATTGTAAAAGCTTTATTTTTTTGCATGGACTGTGTGATAACTTGTAATGTTGCATGTGATAATGTTGTTTGAGTTGAGCCTGAGGCTTTATGTTTTCTGATGAAGTTTGGAGGGTTAAAAGGACCCATATGATATTGAGATGTGTTGTATTCTTTTATAAAAGTGTTTTTAATAGGTTTACTATTTGGGAAAGTGTCCCTGTACGACTATTATGCTTTTAGATTTTTGACATAATGATCCCATTAGTATTCTCTTGAAATGTACCAAATATTTATAATGTTTTTACAACTCTACAAGTTAAAGAATTGTTTATTTAATAAAACATTTTAAATTAATTACATTTCAATAGGTAAAAGAATTGGAGATCGATATGCGGTGGTGCTTCCTACTCAAGTTCAATGTATAAATAGGGTAGAGGGTATAATAAATTTTCTAGAAGGTAGAAATGTTGTAACATGCTTAAAGTTAATCTAAATGTGACGAAATAGTTTATAAAGGAGGCCTACTCTTATGACCAATATAGGGATCATTGAGGATCACCATATTAATGATTGATCATGGGAGATAATAAGCCTAAGGGAATAAAAAATAAATGCTTTGATATGTAGAAGAGGGCACCATATCTTACCTTGTGATTACACTATTGAGCAATGGTAAAAGGTTGAAGTTTAGAAGAAAACAATTTTAAGTAAATGGCTAAAAAGACTAGTAGTGCGAATCATATTTGGAGTTCTCACCTAAACTCATGAAAAGGGTTTTCTCAAAATGCTTAAGAACACTGTTCTTTAGAAAGCTTCCTCCTTCCCTCACTCACGCCCTCAAAGGGGTATTTATGGCCTTTGGGTTAAAGATATCTCATCTAGCAGTGGTAGAGTCATTCTAAGACTGTAATTTATCATCTGGATAGGGAACCCATGCTTCTAGAGGATTTCATCATCAAGTCTGTGTGAACCCTGACTACTTAGTCTATGCAAACCTGAGTGGTATGCATTCCTACCAAATTTATGGACTTTGTGCTAGGCCTTGTGCCAGGTTTGAGTTTTTTCATGTGAATGTAGGCTTGGACTTGTCTGAACGAACCATGGGCATTGGGCTTGATAAAGCTGATTAGGCTAGCATAGACATAGGTGGATTATGTTCATGTGGACTATGTTTGTGAGATAAAATAAGTTCGTGTTGACTAGCTTCCTAAAGGACTTGTGCCATTGCCTAAGAGCATGTCTCTAGTTATCATCATAGGCAAAAAGTGGTAGCATGTACAGTTGCCCCCACTTTTACTATGTGTTATGAAATGCATAAATTGAAACAGTGCACAACAAAGAACTTTGAGTTAAGGATACTTACATTGCTATGTAGATGCCATCGGTAGTGATGGATTCGATTGTTAGGCTAAACACAATGATGTTGGTGGATTGGCTAGTTATGCTAAACCCAAGGGTGCCAATAGGATTAGCTTGTTAGGTTGAACACAATGGTGTTAGTGGATTGGCCTGTTAGGCTAAACCCAATGATGTTAGTGGATTGGCTTGTTAGGCTGAATCCAAATCGGATGGTGAGTTATTTCTAAGATAATTTTCTTTTGGATTAGACATGGGGTGGAATCTAGAATATTTTAGGATTTGACATGAAGTTGAATCTTGCTAATTTCAGAAATTGAGCTTCTTTTTCGATTGAGTAAATTGGGTTGGGCTTGATGTTCCATGAATTATGGATGAAATCCATCATTATCCATCATTGTCATGAGGGAAATACAAAATTCCAAGGAAGAGGAAAATAGGTTCTTGGATTGGTGTGCTGCCGATTGTCTAGTAAAATATTATAAGTGCAAAAAGGATAGGCTTGATAATAATCAAGATTAGCAAATAGTTAAATCCTAAAGAAAACATTATAAGTTAAAAAAGAGAAGCTCAATGATATCAATTAGATAGGCTGACACAAATTAGCATGAAGTTAAATTTGTGTGTCAAAAAGAAGATATGGAGCAATTGTTAAGGGCCTATTGCTTTCTTTCTATTAAGTGAAGGTTTAAAGGTAGCTAAACTACACCTTTTCAAGGTCATTCTTCAAAAAGGATTTAATGATCAACTCAAAGCTATTCATGAAGTAAAAGAAACTGAAAATGAGGAATTTGAAATCTTTAAAGGGAAAGCCAAGGATCACCTGGCATTTATGGATGAATAGTATTAAGGCTAAATCTATTAATTTAAAGTGAAAATAAACAAATTGACCAATTTCAACCGATTTTATTTCTACAACTGAAATATCACATTTTTTATCTTTGAAAACTTTTTTAATGAGTTGAAAAATGTTTGTAACGATGTAAATGTGGTATTTGGTTGAGATTAGGGTGAAGTCCCTATTACTAGCTCAAAAACTAAATAAAAATGGATTATTTACATGTATTTTTTTTAAACAAAATCCTATATGTTTTATTAGCCTCAAAGCTAAATAGAAGGAAGGCATTGGTTGATTAGTAATAAATGTTGATGAATTTTTGAAAAAATATGGGAGAGAAAATTATTTTTTGTCAATTGACTGAAAATGAGCTATATATTTCCTTACACAATTTATTCCTTATGTATTCTCTTATTTCAGGTGGGTTTTGCCAACTTTTAGGCTTGTCTCCTATTATGACATTAATTAGATGAAATTCATGGTGTTTTAGGGCCGTGTAGTCAGGCAGCTCCGATAAATAAAAGTTATGTGAACCATGCTGCACAAGCTACGGTTAGTTCGTGTGGACAACATAAAAGAATGGTAGACAGGATGTCAAATTGGTTTATACAAACTTCAGGTTTTGGCAGGAAATGTTAAGGTCCTTAGTTTGTACGGACTTGTTAAGTTAGGTCCATATGGATGAGTTATGATAGATGAAAACCTTTGGGTTTCTCCCTTGCATTTCTTTCTTCTCTAATTTCTTTTCTTATTTTCTCTCTTTTCTTTCATCCCTATGGAGTCCTCATAATCCGGTGAATCCTTCGGTGCCTAAATGATTTCTAACAAGACTTTAACGGTACTCTTACTACCTCTGCTACCATCAATGACACTTTCGTCATCGACAACACCTTCTCCGGCATCCTTGATCTATATTGAGGACATGCCAAAGCCTACTTCAAAAGGTTTTGTACCCTCTATGAAGGTAAACTAGCCATAAAACATTGCTCCAATGAATGGCATTTTGTTTAAGGCTTTGACTCCTATCTTGGTGGACCTTGTGAGGCACATGTGCTTGAAAACTTACCCTTAAGTCCATAATTACTCCCCCTCTTTTCTCTATTTTGTGTTTTTTAGGCATTTCAAGCATTTTCATTGTCATCTTCTTCACTACAAATGCCTTTTAGTTCATCAAGTCTATGCAGACTTGATGGGCTAGAGAGAATGTGTTCTATACAGACCTTAAATTTTTTTCTATTGTGCTTAGAATAGGATTTGAGGTTTACTTGCATGTGATAGGATAGTTAGTCTATACAGATTCAATGAAGTGTTGTTTGCAGTTTGTGTAACATTGTGATGCTTGTGTGTGAGTTATGTGCAGACTTATGTCTACTATAATTTTGTTTATGTTATACAACATCTATGTTGTTTTATGTGTTTGCTATTGTGTTAGTTCTTGTGATAAGTATGTGTAGACTGGGTTGCTTGGTTCGTACGGATGTGATAGGTGTGCTTTTTAGGTTTGTGCAGACATAAGTTAATATGTATATAACTATTTTCCTTTTTCTTTATGGACACAACTGAAGTGTTGGGGCATGTTATCGGGGTTATAGGAGTGGTATACTTCCCTACTTGCACCAGTGAAGGATGAGTGCATGCCCCGGGGTTCTAGACCTTCATCAATCATTCTGTTAGAGGTGATTTTTATAGGGACCTTTAAGCCCTACGAGCTCTTCTTGACTAGTGGATGGACACAACCCGCACTTTCCACATGCCTTTTGGGGAGCTGACTATCACACCATTTTACTGGGCATTCATCACTGTAGTGCTGTGTACTGGTCGTGTGATTGCATTTAATATGAATTATAAGTTCTTTACCCTTTAACTATAGGAGGTGAGAAAGTTTGTAAGCTTTGTACCTCAAGATCACTCATGGAACATCCATTGCACTGATCTGAGTGAGCACTGGGCTGAAGCTTCACCTATTTCTTAGCTTGAGGTAGATCAATATACCAGGGGCTTTATCTTGTATTTATTAGGGACTATGTCGTTTGTGAATGTGAATAGCAACATGAGTTAGAGCTTCTTGCTTGTGCTGGAGCAAGTAAACTATATTGGTTCATAGACTTGGTGCTATTCTTCTTTAGGCTAGATGTATGGAAGCTTGGACATGATGATTTATTCCAAGAAGAGCCATCGATTTGTGTAAGGCTTTGTCTTTAGTGCCTCAGTAAGTGTTGTTTACTTTTATCCATTATCCCTCATTGCTTAACTATCTTTTAGGGTCTGACATCCTCTTATTCAAGTTTAGGCATATGAGTTGCATCTATTGCCTTACCCATATGAGCTAGATATTCCTCACCGTTACCCAGTGATGGATAATTGGGTTAGGCCCACTTCTATAGCTTACAATGCTTCTTCACTAGCACATCATCGCTAATATTTAAGCACGAGAGCCTGGATTCATGTGAATGCTCAGATTCATATGAGTGCTCCTACAAGGATGTAAATGTAGTTGTTATTTTTGAATTTATCAATTAGTGCTGTCATACTTACATTTTCCTTTTCAAGTTGACTTTGCTCAGTGTGTATTCCCTATCGAAGAGATGGCTAATTTTTTTCCCTCTATGTGAGAGTTGTTATCCCGGAGGTTGCTGCTAACTACACCAAAGTTGTATTGCTAGTTTCTAGGGGAGAATGTTGAATTGGCACATTAGTCTAGAGAAGCACTACATTCCCCGAGATCCTTCTGGCATGATGTTGTTTAGGAGGTATGTTGATGATATGGAGTTTATGTAAGGCATGAATACAAGCATATTTGGGGACACATTGGTTGATGATGAATATGGGGATTACCCTTTTTAGGTTGCTACAAACTTACTACCTTATATGCCTTACACTTCTAGATCTTCGGTATGTTGTCATTTGGCTTGACTTCTATTATTTTGAAATTTATCCCTGACTAATGTGTTTATTCTTAAGCTTACCACCACTGCTTTAGAATTTAGACCTTCTTCTTCTAAGAAGAGAGCAATGATAGTCCTTAGCTCCATAAGTGCTTAATTTTTAACTCCTTCTACACGTTCTGTTAAAAGGGAGGCATCGATCCTAGTTGCTAGTCGACCCTCTTTATCGAATAAGGATATGGGCACATTGATAAACATGCCAGAGCTAACCTACATGTGATATAGCTTGGATGGTTAGTTGTCCTTCGATCGCCTTCGTATTGAAGATAGTTGGGTGGTGCAATTCGATCTAGAGAATACCACCTTGGTAAAGTTTGTTTTATTTTCACTGATCGTCAAATGGGTTCAATTATGTATGATGTTTTATTTATCTTAATCTTGATAGGTCAAGAGAGTTCCTATAGAAAGGACTGTCTGGGTCATCTAGGCCTTTAGGTAAGCTATGGTTGATGAAACTCAAGTTCTCACTATAAGTATTTCTTTATACAATGATTAATTTATGCAAATGCATGTGTATGCATGATATAAAAGATGCACTGATCCTCTATCTTACATTACAGAGAGAAAAAACTAGGAGGGCTACTGCTCTTTATGAGACTTAGAGAATGTTAAGAGCTTTAAAGATATTTGAAAAGTTGGTGCTTTCTTCTGATGATAAGTACACAGAGGACAAGAACGAGAATGAGGAATAAAGTAGATGGCACCCATATTATCTTTGTGAATAGGCACTGCATTTTGTACATATAAACTTTTGTAACTTTTGACATTATATGTATACAATCTTATTTTCTTTTGAAATACAATTCTTCGCATCTATATAAAACTAGCAACAATTTACAATGGAAATATGCCGCCATTCATAAACAACATGGATTGACTCCATTTAGAGGAAATGGACTATAAGTTTAGGATTATAACCCATTGTGGTAGGATTCCTTTTGATAAGGGCAAGACAGCATAGGTGATGTCTAGATTGAATCTCTAAAATGAAAGGAGTGGGTGAACTTTGACTCAAATTTTAAGAAACCTCTATGGGTCAGGCGGCGCATTCGAGGATGAAGTTCAAAGTTCAAAGTAGATAGATACCAACTTGGAATAGATATTGCAACTACTGGTGATGAGGCTTATACTCAAAAGACTGTCAATGTTGATACAAGAAAAACTTCAGACATCCATCTAATTGAAGTTGTAGGTAAATAAAGGGAGAAAGCCATGCCTTTAACATGAGGAGAAAATTATGCATCTATGATTCGAATACAACAAGTAACGTAGAGACACTATGTCATCCTGATAGGGAGAACTTAAATGTTGAAATTTTTTCATGCTTTATAGCCTTCCCTCTTCTATCATTTTTAGCTAGATTTGCTTAGTAGACTTGGCATTAGTAACCCTTGCTCCATGTAGACTTGGTGCACAATGGTCCACACAGATATTTACCTTTCAGGATTCTCGATTAGTAATAGACATTATCGTGGACATGTCTTAGTTGGTCCGTGCAGACCATGACATCAACTTCGGATGTTTTGAGGTCTATGTGGGCATCCTTATGTGCTTTGGATTTTATGTCCTAGTAAAAATAGGAATGGTAAAGGTTATGGCCTATAAATACCTCTCATCTTTTTTGCTCATGTCATACTTTGCTCTGTGTCTCTCTTTTAGTCCGTAATTGTCCAAGAGCTTAGAATCAAAGGCTTTTTGGACTTCAAACATTCTTGCTCCCTTTTTTTGCTCTTAGGTTCTTGAGAAAAGTGAAGATTAATCATAATTTCTTAAGTGCTATTGTGTAATATTAGAACCCTATTCTCCATGTTTTTGTCTTCAATCACTAAGAGATCACCTCGACCTCGAAAAAATTTGCTACCATTCTTAATTTCAATGTTGCTCTAGATAATCCCCTAGCTCTTCCATCGTTAGAGGAATGTTATCCCATATATATTGTTCTTTTATGGCTCAAAAAGTAATCACAAGCATGGGCCTAATTTTCCTACAAAAAATTATAGACTTTACTCACAATTTTCCCCTTACATCTATAGAATGGGCGAAGTGCACATTACTATGCATCCTTGGTAACTAGTTAGTGGTCACATTCAATGATGAGCTTTTTGATTTCAAGGTTGTCAAAATTCTAATTGAAGTATGTTCTTGCCATAATTCTTTTGGTATCTCTTTGGTTGAAACCATTTAAGGATTGAATGTTTTCAAGAAAGGGGATGTCAACTTTGTAGCTGAGAGTCCATTTCTTTTATAGGTATGTTTAGAGAGCCCATGTAGGTTTTCTCTCCAGCTTTATTTTTCTTTTAACCTTAACTTTTTCCTAGCAAGCCAGTGAGGGTTTTTGCACTAATGGGTTTGCCTAACTTTTGCTTAGGTGGTCTTTTACAGATTTTCCAACCTAACGACTTCTTTTTTTTTGATTTGGTTACAAAAGAAATTAGGACTATTGGTACCTCCTCTAGAAAAGCTTTAGATTAAGTACACTCTAAATAACCATTATGAATGGAAACTTGAGAAGAAATTTGATACTTATAATTAATAGACTGAATGGCTTAGTACTGTTGAAGCAGTCGGCTAGAGGTGTCCTTAGTGGAAGATCACACATTTTTCTCTATCTTACCTTTTGAGCTATGTTCCCTTTCTCGGATTTAGGCATACTACATTTTACATCCATTCTCTGATCCAGCAGTAATTTGGTCTCGTACAAAGAGCCCCTTCTGTGCCTTTAGGGTTCTAAGGCAGGCTTTTAGCATGGCATTTCCTGCACTCTTTTCCCAACTTATGGAAGCTTCATGCTATACTACGAGATGTGACTATTCATTCAAATAGTAACATAAATACATATGATAATTACAAAGATTTGATTTTAAGTGCATCTAAAGACAATAAGACATTAGAGTTAAAGTGAAAATGTGATGATACAATGTTTACATACGAAAAGAAAAGACATGTTTAGATTTTTGGAGTTTACTTACTTATATGATATTTCTCAGCTAATGGAAGTTTGCATATCAATGATCATAACTAAAGTACTTTTGCTATTAATTACATTTGGAACTAAGCTACTCAATCTTGGAAAATATGTTAATTTCCTATTAATGATCCTACTATTACTAATTAACCTTAAAAGGTTTTCTTGATTGGACATTCTCTTTTGAGTCCCTTAATTTTTGCATGAAATGCCTAATAGGTTTTCACCTTATTAGGGTGTCCTAATTTTTTTTCCTAAGCCACCCTATTTGGGTTTTAAACTTAGCGAACCTCCTTTTTTATATATATCTTTAACATAAATACTTCTTTAGCTTATCCATATTGATAAGCTCTAAGAATTCATTTCCTTCTAAGTCTGAGATCTTAACACCTCTATATTTGAGTATCTCCTTAACCAAGTATGGGCCTTTCCAATTAGGCTTGAACTTTCCTCTAGAATCTATCAAAAAAGGCCTTGTTTGTTTTAGTATCAAGTTGCCTTCTCGAATAAGACTCGGCTTGATTTCCTATTATAGGCGCTAACAATTTTCTTCTGATACAATTTCATATGATATAAAGTTTTAAGTCACTTTTCATCAACTAAAGCCAACTGTTTATATCTATTTCTAGCCTATTGTGCTACCGGTATTTTTGCTTCCTGCACAACCCTGGGTGAAAGGACCTCAGTTTTTATTAGCATCAATGCTTCTATTCTATGCACTAATAAATATGGCATGGCTTGTATAGATGTCCTAACAGTTGTTTGGTAAACCCATAATACATAGGGTAACATTTTTATGCAATCCTTATAGGTAACTATCATCTTTTGCAAAATTTTCTTAACATTCTTTTTAGTCACTTCAATCACCCCATTAACTTGAGGTATGTACGAGGAAGACTTCTGATGTTCTATCTTGTATTTCTTTAAAAGATGTCTAGTTTCACCTTGAAACTGTACCTCATTATCTGTAATGACTTACTATGCCAACCCATACCTACAAATGATGTTTCTTTCAATTAATGTCACCATCTATCTTACCCCCAATTTATTGAAAGATTTAGCTTCAACCTATTTTGAGAAGTAATTAATTACTACCATTATGTATTTGTGCCCTTTGGTAGCTGACAGCCTTATTTCCCTAATTATGTTTATACCTCATGTGCAAAATGGCCAGAGAGATAACAAACTGGTTAAGTTGTTAGGGGGTAGGTCAATTATGTTCACATAGATCTAGCAATTGTCGCACTATAGAGAATATAATATTTTTACTGAGGATAAGAGTGGTTAGTGGAGTCGCTACCTGGCCTCTACACCAAGACCTCTGATGTTCTGTACTATAAAGGTTTGGAATTTATATCTTATTTATGCCTCAATAATATGCCTTCTTCATATATTATAATGTTTATCAATCCCTTTTCAAGTAAGCATGCATCATATGTAAATAAGTTATGTCACCTTTTCATGTATAAGAATTAAATTACAACATTTAAAGGAAATATAACAAGTATAATATACATCCAAAAAGTGGATCATTCATTAGTTGCAGTGTGCCCTAATAATTACCTATTATTCCATAGGAATTGGTAGTACTTGCCTTGTAATGCCCGTATTCCAAGGTTTTGAGAATAGGGCCATAAGGTCTGAGAAGTGCACATAGGGTACCGAGCCACTTGCACATGGATCGAGGTAGTGGCACAGGTCATGAAACTTTGAGGGGCTTTAATTTGATGAAATAGGCAAAATTTAAAAATTTAGCATGACCAATAATTCATTTCTGACTGAAAGCTACCTATTGGGATAATAAAAATTTTTTGAGCTGGGACTGACCCAGGATGTGCCCGGACGGACCTAAAAATAGTGGACCCTAAAGCTTAAGAATCACACTAAGTCCAATGGCGAAATAATTTTTGGAATCAGAGATCATTTGCTAATTCTCGTAAATTTTGAGGTTTGCATGCAAACTAAGGCATTCTAAAAACTGTCCTATTGATGGAACTTGGCCACTAAAATTTACAACCAGGTAAAGGGGGTTAAAATAGGAATTTTAAAATAAACGGTATAATTTTTGGAGGTCTGAGTGAATTTTTATGAATTTTTGAAGTTGGCTAAAAAATAGAGATGGTTCAAAAAGTTTCAGGAGAGCTTTAACGGGGCAAGATGGGGCCCACAATCATGCCAAGTGGCTTAGCACACTTGTGAAGTGGCATAGGAAGCAAGACAAGTGGATTTCCACTTAAAAAAAACAAAACTCATTTTTTCCACATTCTACCTAGTTGCTGATGCCACTTTGGAGTTTTTAGGCCATAACTTTCTTCTCTAGTGGCTAAATGAGGAGATTTCAATGGCTACAAATTATTTAGCATGTTAGGCACTGTGAGGAGAAAGAATTAGGCCAAAAGGAGGTTCTATTTGGGAGATAAAATTTGTACAAGATGACTTGTTCATAGCAGTCTAGAACTATAAAACTAAGGTTAATGGTCATATCTCCCTCATTTCTTAGGCTTTTTAGGTGATTTTTTAAGCTAAATCATAGCTAAGACTAGTATATGTGTGTGTATGTTCCATTGGTGGCCATTGGAGGGCATTTGGAGGCTCACGAATAGAGAACAAAGCTACTATGCTTGCTAGAATTGGGCTGGCAGCATGACTTTAGATGGGAGTTACATCTTCAAAGTGTTATGTAATTGGACTTTTAGCTTTTTCTTCATGTGTATGGGTGCTTAGTCTAGCAAATCTTAAATTAGCATGGCTAGTATGTCATGTATAAGCTTGAATTCCCCTTTGGTTATATTGGTTACCTTGAGTTTTAATGGAATTGTGAATGGTATTTGTGAGTAGTTGCTTAATTTGCTTCATAATGCTTACTAAAATTTGCTACCTATGGATGTTTGAATGAGTAATTTAGTGCCTATGATAGATTTAGAAGGTGCTTGGCATG
>CANXYI012118547.1:0-10453 GCA_948208565.1 Hura crepitans
TAATTACTACATAAATGTACATCACACTTGTATAACATGTTCTAGTCACCTTATTCCATATATGTAACATAAATAATCATATTTATATCAAGAATATCATTTATTAGGCATTTATGCAATTTATAACATTTATGACTATTAAGTGACTATACGACATATTGATTTTCATGCATTTATTCTCTAATTAAGGTGATTACACATACCAAAATGAGTTGCATGGGATGCCCAAAGCTAGCCTTTTTCCTTGCCCCGAGAGGATTAGGTCGATGCCTCACCTACGAATTCAATAAATAATATAAAATAATCCACATGTCGAAAAAATATTTTGAGCCTAGATATACCCTCAACGACACCCTAAGAACCCGTGATAAATAAAATTTGTAGAAAAGAAAAACCCGAGAGAGAGAAGGTTACTATTCACCTTAGAATTATTCTCAATTTTTCTCCCGAAATACTCCGCTGTTCCCGATGATTTTGGTGTCCACGGACTCATCTCGAGATGCTCATCATTTTAGGTATAAGCTTATAGAGTGGGACCCTCCATGGTGGAAGAAATCAACCAAGGAAAGAGAGAGAGAGAAGGGAGCGGGATTTTGGTGGAGGAGTAGAGGTAGATGTTGAGTTTGGTGTGTATGGGAAGCAAATGAAATTTTCCCTTTTTATACTTTTCCAAAAATAATTTTTCCTTCATTCAAAAAATTATTATAACCAATAGGAAAGTTAGTTTTCCCTATTTTTGTCCCCAAAATTAGATAAATCCAAGCCCTAAATCCTCTTAAAATCTTGAGCCCAAACTATAATAATAACCCAAAAAATTAATGCATTTTATATCCCAAAAATTCAATAAAAATACTTTCCAATCTCAAAAAATTCTGATTCCAAGGCCAATGGACTATTTAGAACATTTAAGTATCAAGTTGTAACATTTTCAGATTATTTTGAGCAACTTTTTATTTTATTTATAGTCTTATTTTGTCTGTGGCACTATTCATAAGACACTACCGTAAAATCTTATTTAATGTTTTTAACCATATCATCCAAACAACTTTGGATTGGCTTCAAACTTTGCCTAAAATTCTCTCATAATTAATACTACCCATCCGTAAATTTAGTGTGACTCGAGTTTCAAGAAACACTATTCACCCTGAGAAGTACTATTCATGAGAGTCGGAATTTTCGGGTCGTTACAAAGGGACACTCTTTGTAAGCCTTATTTATTACAACATGTTGACCTATAAGGTTGCTAACCATAATCTCTATGTCAAAATTTTGATGCTAACCCCCAGTCTTATGCTTGTGTAATGTATATATAAGAATATGTAGACCCCGAATCTATTAATGTTAATGTAGGAGAATCAAAGAGAAGAAAGGTACATGCTATCACTTTAGGTGAATATGTCTCCTCTCAAGCTCTAATGGTATATTGCATAATAGGTGCTCTAGGCTCTACTTGGTTCTCAAATCTAGCTCTCTAACCATTTTATTCGTATCTCTTCCTTTCTGAGGCCGATAAAACTGAAACAACTAAAGACTTAACCAAATTCTCACCTCTTAAGTCTCAAAAGATAAGAAGGAAATTATAAAAATCTTAAGTCATTCCTATTTGATTAGCCTAGAAAGAGGGAGTCAGGCACCATAAAGTTAGAGTCGCCACCCAACCGAAGTAAAGAAATACCTTATAAGCCAAAATCAGAGCAGTTCAAAACCTTACCCTTATTTATACCTTAAGTTAATATGGAATTTCATTTTAAATTTATAATTTTATCCTTTTTCTCAAGAAAGTTTCAAAATTAAAATAAATATTCAATCACATAAAGAAATAACAAAACATATGTATTTATAGAAGCAAAGGAAATACGTGAAATTAAAGAGTATCATACATGAAATCAGGTAATTGATTATTTTGAGAACTTTGATTCTTACATGCCAATTTTTAGAAAACAAGTTTTATTATTATGACTTTTAGAAAAATCAAAACCCCTTTTTTTAGGAAAGCAAAAATTAATTAGGTATAAAAAAATTTAGTTATTTTTTATAACGTGTAAAAATCATTATCTACCTTTTACAACATTCATGAAGATAATGTGAATAAAATAATTACATGGTAATTACATAAAATACATTCTAACCAAAAAAGGTAAAATTTACAATAAAATTTCCTAAAATACATTCTAACCAAATAAGAATGAAATTACATTGAAATTGCCTAAAATACAATATAACTGAAAATAATACAAAAATAATTAAAACGAAAGGAGAAAATTAAGGAGAGAATAAAAGTTAGACAAAATAAGTAAATAGAAACAAAATAAAGGGAGAAAAATAACAAAAGGCTAACTTCACCAAATGTTTGATAGGAGGATGAAGATAGATTAAATAAAATCCCAACAGATCTCATACAACTCACATCACAATGAAAACACAATTTTAGTATGGAAGAAATAATAGAATCAACAAAAGAAATAAATAAAAGGACATAAAATAAATGATGAAATAACATATAAAAAGAGAACGAATAATAATTGAATCAAAAATAATAAAGAACAACATGCTAACAATGGATAAATAAGATAAAGGTACTACATCTAATTGGTAGATAAGTACCTAAATAAAATAAGGTTACCACATTTAACTAGTGTGACACCCCCTACTAGATTCCTGAAGAAACTCGATAGTTGATACACTTCACACTAGGTCACCTATCTTAAAATTGCTCTAAGTTTGCACTCCTTAACACGTACAGATTATTTATTATTTAATTTGATATTGCTATAAATCCTCAGTCTATCCTTTTTTCTTGCTTAGGTTATAATAGACCTAGAAAATCATTTAACAGACCCTTAACATGTTTATAGAAAATTAGGTAGCACAACGACTACCAAGATGATGTTCTGAAATTTTTTCCACCTTTAAAAGAAACACTTCTAATATCATTGTTATCACTGTCTCCTTTTAGACCTTTTTGGTCCACTCAGCAATATCACCACATATTAACATACACTCATATATCATAGGGCCTCAGGCCCAAAATCATAGGAAACCATAGAAATAAAACATTCAGATAAACGGCCTGTTTATACACATCACACATACACCCCATATATACAGATACTAGCAACTTCTAAACTTGCTGAACCCATACCTACAGTATTTACATGAGTACCTAATAAACATTAAAAACACCCACAACTATATAACTTACACTATTTGTGCTACTACACTACACAGTCTTTGATGCTGTACTGCTAACTTCTATAACTTGTGCACCAAAATACTGGTACGCTGAGTATAAAACTCAGTGGTGAATTTAATGTATTCAAAACATGTCACATGCAAGCACTCAGATGTAGTAATAGGTTATAAATGTACAAATGTAATGTAGGCAATCACTTTATACAAGTGACATTAATTCCAATACTCAACCTCCCAGTTCAATTAATTACAATTATGCCACTATGATAATTTCATTTAATTATTCATTCTATAATATAACATCAAGTTGGTTTATATTTAATTTACTTTAATTTAAATAATAGGCCTGTCTAATTAGACTACACTTAAAATACTAGACTAAGAGGGAATAAAAAATTATGCAGTGGCCCATATTCTGGACCTCGACTGCTGTACCGGCCCAATCTGATAACAGGGATTAGTACACCTGAACCTTCTAATACTAGACAGGGGATAATAGGGATTAGTTTGTAAACCTCCCAATATCCCAATAATCAATAGCAAGTAAATCTAGTGGATAGCAAGGATCAGTCCGTAAACCTCCCAATATCAAGATAATCAATAGCAAATAACTCTAATGGTAGTAGGGATCAGTCTGTAAATCTCCTAACATCCAAATAATCAATAGCAAATAACTTTAATGGATAGTAGGGATTAGTCCGTAGACATCCCAATATCTAGATAATTAACAATAAATAACTCCAGTGGATAGCAAGGATCTGTTCATAGACCTCCTAATATCTAAATAATCAATAGTAAATAACTCTAGTGGATAGTAGGGATCAATCCGTAGACCTCCCAATATCCAATAAATTATCATCAAATATCTAGCAACTGTTAATTCCTAGTTGACCGGTCAACCCATCTAATGGGTGTCTAACTAATGGGCCATCTGTCTTTATTTTATGTCATTTACTTATTAATCATCATTTATAATATTTACAATTGAACAATAGATAGCTATGAATTTATTTCAATAGTTGAATTTTTACCTAGACAATTACAAGTCTATTTTGGTCCTACCGAACAGTTATTGGTCTATTATCTAAGCCAATTTTTGGTCAATTTCTTAGGTAATTCCAAGTCTAATATAAGTTCATTTTATGTCATTATTCTAAGTCCAATTATGTTTAATTTAATGGCCATTTCCAGTTCAAGTTCCAATTAATCATTTCTATAGGACAGTTATAAGTCACTTTTAATTTTTTGTACACAGTTATAAATCTATGGTCACCATTTTTCTGGGCATTCTTCGATGCCACTATAATCCATTATAACAAACTATTGTGGCCCTAAAATTATGTCATGCCATACATTTCAAATGGCCTCAAAAGTGACCTCAAAATCATTTTAAACCAAGTACACAAAGTGTCCTAATACATGTCTAATTTCATGCCAGATCTATTATAAGTCATTTTTACCATCCTTATTTTAAGCCATTTATAAGCCACTTCTTAGCTTAATTATGAACACCATTCCTTTACCTATACTAACCAATTATCTTATCACACTTACTCATATATTTATGCCTATTTCATGCCATCCTAATGTCACATAATATATGTCCATGTCATGCCAATTCTACATGTCATACACTAAGTCACACACACTTACATATATGCCAACCATAACATACCTCTTAGCCACCACTAGATCAAGGCTACACACATGCACATTTCCATAATTCACCACACACACGTCATATACCAAAGTCCTAATATACATGCCTATACACTTGACATACCATGCACACCATGCCATAACATACACTATACATACCTTGACCATGCTATGATTTCATACATACATGCACATTTTCATTAAATTCACCATATATACATCTAATCCCATGCCTAACATGCATTTTCCTATCACATACACCATGCCAACATGCCATACATATAACTTGCAATCTAAGGTACATCAGTACACCTCTCGACCATTCATGGCACAATCCACAACCATGCCTTTTCTCACCATACACACACACACAAACCATTAAAACCCATAGCATACATATCATTGCTTATCATAAACCTTATGTACATATGCCTCAACACATCACACACACACACCCTCTCAACCAAAGTAAGGCTACATCCTTCCTACCATTCTTTCCACTAAATCATCCCATAAATCACACAATATACATTAAAATAACCTCAAACTAAGCTCAAATCACCATTACACACACAATATCCCCCATAACCACCAATTCCATATAAGATTTCCACACAATTAACACTTGAAATAAACATGGCATGCCTCAAATATATTAAATTCACATACCTACACTTGAATTGGAGTCTTGCCTACACTTTAGTACCTTTATTTCCCTTGTTGAACATTAACTCCACCTTGGCCTACATACACACATCCATGGCTTAGAAAAATCATAAAAAATTCCATAGACCTCCAATTGAAAATATAAGAACATAGACACCCTTATAATGATGAAATCCCTTTAGAAAAAAAATTGAAAAAATGAGAAAGACCACTTACAGATAAACTTGATTTTTCTAAGCACCCTTTATGTACATCTAACTTTCTTGATTTTTCTTGAGTTTTATGCTTGCTTATGGCCTCCCAAACCTTTAAGAATCACTTTTTAGCTAATCAAGGTAATTTTTTTATGATAATTTAGGGAGGATTAAAGCTTGAAAAGCCATGGAAATAGAGGAAGGAAAAGAGAAGTGGTGTCAAGTGAGAGAGAAGGAAGAAAGGAGAAATGTGGGGTGGATGAGGTGTCAATAGGCCAAGTGGGGTAATGGCCACTTGACACCCTAATTTATAGTGGCTGGGGTAGCTTAAGTGGTGACACATGTCACCCGAGCACCTCGAAATCTTAATTTTTCATGAAAACTTTGAGAAATTTTAAAAATTCAAACATACCTCAAAAAATTATTACGTCAATTTTAAAAATCCTCAATTAGGTCTATTTAGTGGCCCGTAAAATCTTAGGTCAAAATTTCTTTGACAAAACAATTAATTAATTTCTCGATTTATGTAAAAATCTTAAAATTAAAGAGAAATAACAAACAACCTCAAAAATTAGAAATTCCTTTACCAATGGCCTTAGGGGAATTTTTGACCTACAAGGTATGGTATTTTCAAGTCTGTCTGGGCTAATCCCGAGTCATTCTTGGCCTAAGTCCATTTAAGCCTATGAACTATTAGATTTTAGCCTAAAATAATTTATTGGTTCTGCTAAATTTTTAAATTATGTCATTTTCATCATTTTTAAGTCCCTCAAAGTTTTATGACTAGTACGCCAGGTCTTGAGCCTCATGAATGTGACCCGGCACTCCGAGCACACTTTTTAAGCCTCTGAGGTACTATTCACAGACCCTCAACTTACGGGCATTATAACTGGTGCATAGGTTAACAAATAAAATAAAATAAAATAAAAAGCACTATGCCTGACTGGCAGATGAATAAAAAAAGAAGAGAAAATAAGAAATAAAAGGGAGAATTTGGTTAACTCACTATGTATGATAGCCTTCAAGAATGATCTTTAATTAACTCGAGAGAACAAGAGCAAATACTTTTTGAAAAACCTTTAAAAATAAAAAAAATAATATTTAAAAAGTGTTTTTTTTTTACATTTTTAGGTGTGCACATATCGAGAAAAGTTAATCCACTAGACTGACACTAAGTTTGACTCATATAAATGAACTTCAAAATTAAAACAACCATTTTGGCCAAAACGACCATTTTCTCTACTAAACAGTTATTTTTGCAACCCATTTAGGAGTTTGCACAGGACTCTGATACATGAAATGGCACTATTTTTGGAGGCCAAAATTGCCTTTTCAACAAAGCAAAAATGGCTATTTTGGCCCCTAAAATGGCCATTTTTGGTCAAGCTAAATGGTTGTTTTTGGCGCCAAATGGTCATTTTTGGCACCAAAACAATGTCGTCTCATCCCAAAATATCAAAAGTTAAAATTTTATTTTTGATTGATTTTTTTTGAAAATTTTACTCCATACCATGGGCTTGTTAGGTTAGGTTAAAGTCCAAAACCAAGAGTTAACTATTTTTCTCGAGCTTTGTGAAAAAGATTTTAAATTTAGCAATAACATTCTTATTTATCATAATTTATCTATCTTCATTCATCATTAGGCAATTCAAATATGGGAGCCTCAGAACCCAATGTTTACACATCCCTAGCTTGATCTCCTCTATCTCTTTTATCTCTTCTATCACCCTTTGCCCCTGTGTAAAAGCAAGTGATGACTTATGTATCTAAATAGATTCTATAAGCTTCTTCAGATAGTTCCTAACAAAATAATCCTTGGAGCCGCAACTTCAACAAACTTTTGACATTGTTGTCCCACATGTGCCCTTATATCTCTTCCTATAGTGCTCATACTAGAATGGAGGTGCACTCTTAGCTGTAGATACTAAAGTACTAGTAACCTAAAATTGTTATTTTGCTTTACACTAGGTCCCTTGCCTTATTTTTTGTGACTGGCCCTATCTCTAGGATTATTGTTATGCCCTAGACTGACCACTTTTAAACCTCTTCTCATAATACTATACTACCTATTCCCTAGCCAAAAGATCTCTTCTTCTAGTAGAGCTCATGCCTTTCTTTCTAAACTTCCTCCACTATGTGACAAACTGCCACCAAAATAGAGAAATATCTTATCTTCATTAGAGCTATTTATATCCTGATCTCTATATTAAGCCCCTTTAGAAACCATTTTCATTTGTCGATTTCTATCTATGCCATAACTTTTGCATATTGGCTCAGCATGGTGAAATCCTTCTCATATTCTAATATAGATCTTTGACCTTGTTTTAGATCTACAAATTCCTATCTTTTGTTATATAGGTAGCATTTAATGATATACTTCTTTCAAAATTATTACAAGAAGAAATCCTATGTCAAATCTGCCTTATCTTTATGCTTGGTCAAGGCCTCTCATTATTTAAAGGCTTCCTTCTGTAAAAGATAGGTTTCATAGATGATCTTTTCCTTATAAGTACATTTCAACTACTGTAAGATTTGGATAGTCCTGTCTAACCAGTAGTCTTCCCTATTAGTATTTGCCACTCCTTTGCCATTGAACCCTTAACCCTATCTTTTTTACCCTCTCTAGGTATGTCTTTTAGAGAGCTTGAGGTAGTGGCAGTGGTTGCTAAACTAGTGGAGGTGGTGGTACCATTGTGGCCTGTCTTAGTAACTGCAATATCTCTTAAAGAAAAACTGCCAGTACATGTGCCACTGAAGATGCCTACCTAACATCACTTTGAGTAACAAACTCAAACCTGATGGCCTCTTGTCCTACTATGGTTAAAGCAAGACTCTTGACTTCGTCATCGCCTAATGTTGTAGATTGACTCATCTCTAATCTATAGGATAAAGAATAGATTATCAGCCTCAATATCATACTATTATCTGATGCATGTTTTCAAGACCTAAGGCACTCATATTTAACCTTTAAATACTGAGGAATGCCTAATATGAAGCTTTAATACCACTAAATGTGACACCCCTTACCCATTCCATTCATTGAACCCAAATAAGGAGCGACATAAATACCAATATCTGAACTTACTTTATTTAAAACACATAAAAATTAAAACTATTTTGAAAAAACATTTTAACATGTATTAAACTTTTGAAATGCTACCTAAATGAAAATTTTGATTTTAAGTTTTTAAAATAGTTTTGAGAATCCTCGTGTCAAATATCCAGCAGCATAATAGTTGTACCAGGACATTATCGCAAAATGAATAGTAACCTGTAGTTTTAATACAACACTTCTATAAATCTCAAACACATCTAAACCTCAAATTAGTCGTCCTAACTATCTAGATCAAATCACAAATTCAATAGATAGGAAGATATTTCATACAAGCATAGCATAAATTAGTTTGAACTTATTTTATAAGTTTCAAAAATAATTATATCTTAGATTAATCCCAATCCCTCTTACGCTACATATGAGTGCCCTTTACATAGATAGATAACTTAATATATATAAAACAACAAAATACCAAAAGTATTCTTCTCTTAATTTACTATAGATGTTAAGGCTTTGACTCTAATATAGTTCTTTGACCTACGCATCATAAATAAAAATGGTGTGCTAAGCGAATTGCTCAATGGTGTAATCGATATAATATATATATACAACCACATGTAATCATGCATTGAAAGCATTCATATTCCCAAAAATAATAAATGTAATATGGTAAATATTTCAACTCAACAACTTTACGTCTTACAATAGATCATGCATAACACAATTGTCCAAAACATCAAAAGTATAAGATCAACCATCATAGTGTACCTGCTATATAACTAGATGTCAAATAATTCGAATTATTATGTTAATCCATTATTATCCTCATGTCTTTTATTTACCATTGTTATGCCCATACCTAGCAGACACACACTCAAAATTAGATAATAGGACTACTCGACAATTTAGGTCATAATGTGCAAAGGCCATTAAGACTTTATGTAACACCTGTATTTTGAGGCTTCGTGAATAGTGCCACTAGGTTCAAGAAGTATACCTGGGGTGTCGAGTCACTTACACATAAATCGAGGCAACGGCACTAGTTATGAAACTTTAAAGGGCTTTAAAATGATGAAAAAGGCAAAATTTTAAAGTTTAGCAAAATCAATAAATCATTTTAGGCAATAAGCTATTAGTCTATGTAATAAAATTTAGTCAGGCTAGGAATGACCTAGGATGTGCTCGGACAAACCCAAAAATGTCAGACCCTGGAGCTCAAAAATTCCACCGAGTCCATTGGTGAAAGAATTTTTGAATTCGAGAGTATTTGCAAATTCTCATAATTTTTAAGGTTGGCAAACAAATCAAAATAGTGTAAAAACTGTCCTATCGATAGAATTTGGCTGCAAAAATTTACGAGCATGTAGAGGGGATTAAAATATAAATTTAAAATAAATGGTGTAATTTTTTGAGGTCTGTGTGAATTCTGGTGAATTTTTGAAAATTTGTCAAAAATCGAGCTGTTTCAGGATGGTTTGGGTGGTTACGGGAACCACTCGTACCATGCCAACTAGTTTAACACCTATACCAAGTGGCAAAACAACTTGACAAGTGGAAATTCCATTAAATAAAAGAAAAAAAATTTCTTCCCTTTGTTATCTAGAACTGATGCCATCCAAGGGAAGAGAGAGCATTTTCATCTCCTTTTTGGATTCATTTCTATAATTTCTTGATTCTTAAATTCAAT
>CANXYI012118579.1:0-18223 GCA_948208565.1 Hura crepitans
ATGTGAAGAGGAAGAATAAGGTGAATCCTCTAAGGTGAAAGTGAAAGGAAAACATATTTTAGTGGCTTGAATTAATTTTCTTAGCATCCTTACGTGTTTTCCAGAGTATATGCATAAACAATTTCATGGTTATTCACTTTAATTTGATAGAAATTTGTGTTCGGGTTCATATTTTCTATTTTCTATATTTTTTTATCAATTTAATAAAGAATTATGGGTTGTTTGGAGTGTATTTGATGTGAATTTGATAAGAATTATGCTCTATAATTCATTGTAATGTGTATAATTGAATTTTTATTGAAGATCGCATGGTTTGGGTTTCAAATTGGACGAATTTTCCACAAAAATTTTAAGAAATCTCATTATTTACTACTAAAAAAGAGGCCTCATAGCTGTAACCTTTTATAGGTCATGCCCGTGACCCCTCTAGGCAAAAATATATGCTTTTAGAGTTTTAAGGTGGTTATGATCGTGACACATTTTGACCATTATTAACAACATAGTATTTTCTTCATAACTTTTTCAATTCTTAATGAAATTTCGAACCATTTTAAACACTATTTTTTTCAAGATTTTAAGCATCTTTTGAAAATTATTTGGGAATATTTTTAAGAGTTTATTAAGGGGTATTGTGACTTGGAATGTTAGTCTATATTCTTTGAAATTTAAGGTTAAATGTAGTATGATGTTAATGAAATTAAAGTTGAACTTCATGTGCAAGGTGCATGTGAATGAACCTTGATTATAAGTCTAATATTTTGAGTATTTTATAATGTCCTCATATAAATATAAAGGCATTTAATCTTGTAATATAAGCAAGTGTACTCAGTATATGTGAACAAAGATAAATATGTGTATAAAGATAACATATGTGATCTCTTTTAATGGTTGTTACATGCTTTGAAAGGGCATTTATAAGGCACCTTTGACAAACATTTTATAATGAATATTAACATGATTTTGACATAATATCCATATATTTTTGACATCATTTTGGGGTGATTTCAAGGATGACCTTGTGAATTGCTCATAGATACCTACCATGTGAACAAGCATGATTGTGTTACTTATGAATCATGTCGTAATTTCTATAAACCTTTTATAAGTGAATGAGCTTTGAATATAGGTTTAAACATGGTTTTACATGTGATATCTTTCATGGCTCTATGATTTGATAAGTGAATCACTTGTAAGTGGACTTTATAAACATGATTTATGAGACAACCAGAGTATGAACATGAGTTTTATGTGTTCTTGAGGATTTCAAGACTCTTTGATAAATGAGCACACATGAAATCTATATGATTAAATCTAATTCAAGTGATATATGACATAGCCTAATTGTGGCGTGATGAATAGACAATAAATAAACTTAATAATATATAACTTAAATACCCATGTATTGCTAGACTTACATTGGCATTTAGATAGTTGGCATGCAAATAGGGATTTGTAGCACTGCTTATTTTTGTATGTTGCCTAGATGGCAAACTCTTCTAGTGGGTGTAGCCACATAAGGTCAGAGGTAACTACAAAACTTTGTAACTCTATATATATAGGTACAGTCACTGGGTCCAAATGGAGGAAACTATATGATTTTGTATATGTGTATATGGATACAACCATCAGCTCCATGTGGAGGACATTGTATAACTCTATTATGAGTATGGCCACATAAGCCAGAGCCATCTGTACAGCCCATTATCTAGTTTATTAAGTCTATTGCACATTAGGCTAATAATCTGACAAATAAATAATGATAATGTGAACGTGGCCTAAGTGATTCATAATCAAGAAAATTAAGACATGGACATGTAAAGTGAGAGATTATATACCAAATTTCATATGAATTAGTGATATGCATGATATTGTAATATATGATTTGACTTCTAACATGCAACAGTACATGATATGTCCACCTACAAGGTAAGTGAGGTAAGTGCATGCATATTATGAGCATGATCTATATGAGATGTGAATGTTATATTACGTGAATGATGAGATTATGTGATTTCATATAATGCTATGTGATTTGTAGATTTAGTGGTTACCATTCACTAAGCAAATTTTGCTTACTGTGTTGGTTTTTCCACACATCGGTTAATTTTGAAACTTAATGGAGAAAGCATTGCAAGTGGAGATCAATAGCTACTAGCATTTATGCATTTCATGTTTTAATTTCTAGTTTAAAACTTGGATTCTTACTCATCTTATTTTCAATACATTCATTTGAAAAGTTGTAATAAAGGTTTTCTTTAGCCAAAATTATGTGAGGCCTTCTAGATATTCTATGATGAATAGTTTTCATTTAACTAATGATTTATTTAGGTTCTTTTGAATGCTATGTTGAGATGTAAATGTGACATGTTTTAAGTTTTACATGAAAGTTTTAAAAGTTATGTAATCAGTTTAGGTGTTATAACATGGCATGTGGCATCACTCCATTCGATGTCTTTGATCGCTGAGTGGAGGGGTAGCATAAGTAATCTGTCTATCACTTTTGTCACTAGTTATCATGACCTATGGAAGTAATTACCTCTAATAAAAAATATTCCACCTAAGGCTACTTGCAATTTTTGCACTTCTAATTTGTACAAGGAATAGGTGACAGGCCCTTCCCGAGACAACTAGACTCGATGGTTAAAGATGAAGGGTGAGGGCAATAATAAGAGATAGAAAATCTAAAAATTTATTTTTTTTCTTGCTTTTTTGAACACATGTATAAAGTAGTGTAAGATACTCAATCAAGCCTATTAAAGTTGTTATATCTACTAGCATCATATTGGCAGTTTAAGATAATCACAATAGGACATTAATACAACAGCACATCTTTTCATTTAATTAAAGGAGATCATAATTACATCTTAAACTCCTATCACCAATAAGGCCTCATGGGTTTTATTGATTTACGATTTTCTCTCAGCCCCTAATTGTTGCATAAGACACCTTTTTTTGGTTTTCACTATTAGGGAGCAAAATTTTAGAATTTCTACAATTTTTTGATTTTTTACCTATAGGGCCATTTTTCTTTTCTTTTACTCTTTGCTTTATCTTTATCCATAGAATCTTTTTAGTCTGTCAATGTTTATAGGCTCCTTGAACTTGTTTCCATTACAATTTGTAAGAATTACAGTGCCCTTTAGCAATAATTGCTTAAGAATTAATGGTCCTTTCTAATTTGATTTAACATCCCTCTCATCTCAGTTAGACTCGATCTCATCTATTTGAGAAATAGTCTACCTTCCTTTAACTTATGATCTTTCACCCTTTTACCAAAGGCTTATGCCATCATTTTTTGAAAAACTTGGTTGTGATAATTAGCCCTTAAACATTTCTCATCTAATAAGTTAAATTGTTGGAGCCTCAGCTTTACCCAGGCTATTTCAAGAATCTCTACTTCTACTACCACCCTTAAAGATTAGAGTTTTATCTCTATCGAAAGTACCACATTTAACCTATATACTAAGGAAAATAGAGTAGCGCCTATTAAAGTTTGAGTTATAGTTTTGTATCCCTAAAGAGCAAATAGAAGTCCGTCAACCCAATTTTTATAGGTTACAACTGTCTTAGCCATGATCATTTTGATGTTCTTATTCACAGCTTCTACTGCTCTATTAGCTTGTGGCTTGTAAGGAGTGGATTTATGGTGTTGTATCCTATGTTTCAATAATAGTGCCTTTTACTCAGCCTAAAATTATACTATGTTATGTAAAACTATGTGGTGTGGGACCTCATATCTGTGGATTAAATTCTTCTCCATAAACTTGGCTATCTCTTTTTCCCCTAATTCCTTGAATGATTTTGCTTTAACCTACTTCCAGAAATAGTCGATGGCTTCCAAAGCAGTAAAGAAATACCTTATAGAGGCAAAACTAGAGCGATTTGAAATCCTATTCTTATTTATACCTTAAGTTAATACAGAATTTCAAACTGAATTTATAATATTATCATTTTTCTTCAAGTTAGTGTTACAATTAAAATAAATCACGTATTGACATCAGGAATAATAAAAAATATCTGTAAAATGAAATAAAATGCTTAGAATTGAAAGAATATCATGCATGAAGTTAAGTGATTGATTATTTTAAGCAGTTTAATTATTGCATGCTAATATATGAAAATAGATTTTACTATTGTGTCTTTTATTATAGAAAAAATAAAAACCCATTTTATTAGAAAACACCAATTAATTAGGTATAAAATGATTTGGTTATTTTTTATAATGTATACAAATCATTTTGTACCTATTACAATATTCATGAAATATATAGGGAAATAATCGAGATGAAAAATAAATTACATGGCAATCACTTAAGATAACCTAAAAATGGAAATGAAAGTTACATAGAAATCACCTAATATACATTCTAACCATATAAGAATAAAGTTACATTGAAATCACCTAAATTACAATTTGATCAATGTTTGATAAAAAGGGCAAGAATGAGGATTAGATCAATCTCATCATATCAAACAACTTACTTTGTGACAAGATCAAAATACTAGTATTAGAAATAAATAGATGAATAGAATAATCAATGCATAAAGCAAAAGGAGATAATCAAATGAATACAACATCAATAATAATGATGCACAGATCTAATAAGTTATCACACTTAACTAGTAGGTGGACAAGAGAAAATTTGAAAAAAAAAGGGAGAACCAATCCACTCACTATGTATAATTGCCTTCAGTGAAAAGATCTCAAAATGATCGAGACCTATAGAGAGAAAACCTTTTAGAATTCTAAAAATGGTGTTTAAAAAATGTTTTTTTACCCCTTTTGGTGTGCCCTTCCCTAGACAAAAAAAATCCCACAAAAAGGGCATGGAATTTGCACTTTATATAGAAATTTCAAAGCATAAATGGTTATTTCGGCATGAGAAAATGGGCCTTTTAGCTTACATGGCTATTTCCAAGGGTAAAATAGCCATTTTGAGAAATAACATTTTTTCCCTTAAAATGGTTGTTTATATACTCCATAGGAAATTTTTTTTAGATTACAAATGCAAAACAACACTATATGTGAATCTAAAAATGGCCATTTTAGCAGAGCAAAAATAGCCATTTTGGACAACGAAATGGCCATTTTTTGTATTGAGAAAAATGCCCATTTTAAACCTTAAAATGACATAATTTTTCCTTTTAAAATAGTGGAATTGAAAACTAGCATTATATAATTATTTTTCAAAAATTTAACTCTGTACGGCAGGTGGGGTGAAGACTTTCATCAAAAATTTTAAAGAAAACTTTAAGATCTTTGAATTGGATGTTAATATCCTCATTTATTAGGAACTTGGTCCTTTTTTCATCATTCTGCATTTTGAACATGGTAGCCCTAGAGACCCAATGTCTACACCTAAGTTTCACATAATATGTGTATGTATGTAAAAATATGCTTAATGCCTTGATATGAGGATATATGACTTTAATTATGTAAAATGGCATTTGGGATGTATGATTATGCATTTTATGATGCTTTATATGTGTGTGATATAAGGGAAGAATGCATGTATGGATGGTTATAGTATGATGGTTGAATGGCCAGGTATGTATATACATTTGTTTTTATCATATAATGCATGCTAGTTAAATAGATTGACATGGATTAGTGTATATTATCATGGAATCATGTTATATGGTGTTATGTGATAGCATGATGCCTTTTGTGATGTGTAATTAGCCTTATGGACAAATGGCCATATGGTTAAGTTGGTACATATGTGTTATCATATAATGTATATAAATGGTTTTAAATATATTTAACAACGTGCTAAATGCCAGATGGTGCATTTTAATTAATAGGAATACAAGAAGAAGTGAATGAGTGTTTTATGTCCATATTTTATGTGAGAGATACAAATAATAAGCATTTATGTATAATTAATGTATTAAGCATGAGAATGGCTATACACTTATTGTGTGAAACATTTAATGTACATGGAGAAACTCATGACATTTAGATAGATAATTGCCTTGTAATTGCATGTGGGGCTGAATGATCATTAAGACATGTATGCATGGGTATGCTTAAATAGTGCATGTTACTCATGTTGTATGCTTATGTATCGATGCATATCTATGGATGGTTATGAGAGATGTAAGCAAAATGATGTTATAAAGTTTTAAGTTATATGCACATATGTATGTTAGAGTATGCATGTGTTAAAGATGTATGTTCCTTTTTGCATGCATGTGACATTATGGACATTAATTTTTGAGGTATAATGCAAAGGTCTGGTTTATGGATATGCTCAAAAGCTTAGTGGCTGAATGGCCTTATTAGGTATCGAAGCATGTGTATGCTTTAAATTAAACATGTAATAGAAGATACATGGATACATATTTATTGTTGATCATGAGATGGAAATGGGATATTGGTAATGTGAGTATGAGCATGTTACTGCAATATATATGTGGTTTTTGCATGACACAATATATTTGAACACTAAATTATGGATAATAATATAATTTCGTTAGTTAGTCATTGGTTGGCTATAACAAAGTAATAATAAGCTATTCTAAGCTTTAATATGAAGGTTTAACTAAAAATGCATTGTTTATAACACATATGAGTAACAACCTAGTTATGGATAAGTTGACTGATTAACTAGGGATAATAGCAGCTACTAGGGCACTTCAGTGCTTTTATATTTAAGATCTATGGGTTCACTTTTAGTCTAACATAGAGGCCTATATTCTTGATCTTTGGATCTATAGGGGTGTAGCCATTGGTCAAGTCCGATGAGGCCACTACACACTTTAATATAGGTACAACCATTAGTCAAATCTAATAGGACCATTGTACACATATATATTGGTGCAGTAGCCATTCGTGTCCAAAATATGGACATTGCAAATCATAATCCTATTATACATAAAAGCTAAATTTTCTTAATATAAGAATAATAAAATAATGATCTTTGGAAGTTTAATAATAGACTCTTCCATTATTCAAATGCATATTAAATTCTTATGCATGATGTATTTTCCATGTTATTATATGGCTTATACTATGTTTAGCATGACATTACACTTACGCATGTCATGTATTGCATTATACATACAATGACTTTTGAATGCTTGTGTAAGTAAGAAAATGGTAATTCATGATAATGATGTAGTTATATTAAAAGATTTAATTTCATTACAACATTAAGCTATTTGCTTAACACATCATTTTCACTTGTGATGCATTCATAAGAAGGACACTTGAGTTGAAGCCTTAGGACACAAAGACTAATGAGAGTAAGCTTTGCTTTTAGTAGAGTTTCACTATAAATAACTAGATTATAAATGGTGTAGATAGTAGAAGAAGTACTTTTTTGTTGTGATGGTTAAGTTATGGCCCTAAACTATTTGTACAGTAATTTTAAATATGCTCTATGGTTTTGTAACCTTATTTAAGCTCTTTCATATGCTTTGAACTTATACGATATATTTTCTTGGGGTTGAGATTAAGGTTTGTGTTGATTTATGATTTAGTGTGACAAAGAAGATCACAAAGATAGGAAATTATTGAGAAATGTTCTAGAAGTTCTTTTGTTTTGCAGGTTACTATTTAAATTTAGGGATAGTGCCTAAAATAGCTATTATGCTATTGAAATTTTGACACGAGGATTCTCAAATTTGAATTTGTCACTCAATTCTTGAAAAAGTTTTTGAAAACCCATCTTTTTTTTGTTTTAGAAAAGGTTTATAAGATTATTTTAAACAACATTTAATAAGTCAATTATCGAATAACATGTTATGGGTGCACTCTTTAGATGTGTTTAGCCACTAGTCATTGACTAGATGGGGTAAAGGGTGTCACATTTTTTGGTATTAGAGCTTCAATTTAGGTGTTCCCAGGTAGTATAAGAGTGCTTCAAAGGTTAAATCTATACATTACATAATTTAGAGTATCGAGGCTTATTAATTGTTCTTTTGCCTATAGAGAAGATGAGTGCACCACATGAAGAGAAGGAAGAAGGATATGCCACTATATTAATGGGATAAGAGTCTAATAGGATGGCCTTTACTTATACTAATGTAGCAAGGTAAGTGTCATTAGCAGCATAGGTTCCATCGGTATTTCTAAAAGAGATGTTATAGCTTTTGAGATAGGCTATAGCAGTTGCTCCACCACCACCACTAATACCCCAGTAGCAAGAGGTTCCTTTAGCCCTTTAGAAAACCTTTTTAATATGGGTTAAAATGATAGGACCAAAGGATTTTAGGGGTGAAAGTACACTAGAGCCTAGGAAAGTAAAGTATTGGCTAGACCACACTAAGAAGATCATGAAGCAGATATAGTGTACTTTAAATGAGAAAGTTATTTATGCCATATCTTTGCTCCAAGTAGAGGCATGAAAGTAGTTGGATAACTTGGTTAAGCATATAAGAGAAGAGGATCAGACATAGGAATCCTTCCTATATGAGTTTCATAAGAAGTACATCCTTAAAGACTATTTTGATAATAAAAGCCAATAGTTTAAGGAAATCAAGCAGGGATAAAAGTCTATAGGTGAGAATGAGAAATATTTCACTATACTTAGTTGGTATGCCAAAGATGCTATCTCCATCGAAGTTCACTAGTGTAAGCATTTTAAGAAAGGGTTACATGTAGACATCAAGTCACATGTGGTCCTTATAAAGATAAAAGATTTCTCCCAGCTAGTTATGATTTGTTACTCTATAGAGGGGGTGCAAAAGGAGAAGTGGGAGTTTTATAAAAAAATTAGAGATCGTATGGATAGGAAACTTCTAATATAGTGCAACAGTTAAGCAAGATATTCAAAAGGAATTAGCTTTGGGATCCCCAATAGTCATAGAAATAAGGATAGTCTAAAAAGAGAGGTCTAGGGTACAAAGGTAAAACTAGAAAGTAGCTTTAGGCTATTAGTACACTAGGTTCTATAGCTAAGAGTGGCCAAGTTCATTAGGGTCTAATTTGTCATAAGTGACACAAGGGGGAGTGTTGGTGGAACAAGTTAAGAGTATGCTTTAAGTGTGGTTCGCTAAATCAATTTTACAAAGATTATCCTAAAAGAGTTAAGGTCATGCAAGAATTTGCATAGGTTTCCATTAGATGCTAGAAAGGAGATCAAGGAGATAGGATAGAAGGACCCCAGAGTGATAGAGTAAAGTCTAAAGTTGAGTTCCTACCTAACAATACCCCATTAAGGCATGAGAAGAGGCTAAAGAGCTCGATGTCATTATTAGTACTTTTCTTCTCTTTTGCTCACCTATTTTGGCTTTGATTGATATGAGGTCTACACATTCATATTTTTGCACATCTCAAGCATAAGAGTAAGGGTTAGAGTTAAAGCTTATACACCTAGAGATTATTGTTAGAACTAAGGTACAAAGGTAAAACTAAAAAGTAGTCTTAGGCTATTAGCAAATCAGGTTCTATAGCTAAGAGTGGCAAAGTTCCTTAGTGTCTAACTTTTCATAAGTGACACAAGGGGGAGTGTTGGTGGAACAAGTCAGGAGTATGCTTCGAGTGCAGTTCGCTAAATCACTTCTACAAAGATTATCCTAAAAGAGTTAAAGTTAGGCAAGAATTTGCATTGGTTTCCATTAGATGCTAGAAGGGAGATCGAGGAGATAGGATAGAAGGAGCTCAGAGTGATAGAGTAAAGTTTAAAGTTGAGCACAGAGCTCCTACCTAACAATACCCCATTAAGGCATGAGAAGAGATTAAAGAGCTAAATGTCATTGTTAGTACTTTTCTTCTCTTTTACTCACTTATTTTGGCTTTGATTGATATGTGGTCTACACATTCATATGTTTCCACATCTTAAGCACAAGAGTAGGGGTTAGAGTTAGAGCTTATGCTCCTCGATATTATTGTTAGTAATCTTATAAGTCAACATGTCATAGTAAATAAGGTTTACAATTTTTTAGTTGATCTCATTGAGTTATTGTTTGATAAGTTTGATATGATGCTAAGCATGGATTATTTGTTAAAGTATCAGACCATGGTAGATTTCTAGTTGAAGAGATTGACTCTTAATGATAAAGATAAGGCTGAGATTACAATTATGAATGAGTTTTATCCAAAGTTATCTCGACAGTGACAGTAAAGTGTTTATTAAGAAAAGGTTGTCAAGCTTTCATAGCTTGTGCTTATGATACCCACTGTAGAGAGCTATATGCTAGCAATATACTAATAGCATTAGAGTTTATGGATGTGTTCCTAGAAGAGTTGCTTGGTTTACCTCTAGAATGGGAACTCAAGTTTAGTATAATGGTATTATCTAGCACTGCTCTGGTATCGATATCTCCATATCAGATAGCTCTAGCAGAGTTAAAGGAGTTAAAGATTTAGCTTCAAGAGTTGTTTGATAAGGGCTTTGTATGGCTAAGTTTTTTCCTTAGAGAGCATTAGTGTTATTTATGAAAAACAAAGATGGTTCTCTACAGTTTTATATGGATTATAGACAACTAAACAAATTGACAATGAAAAAACAAGTATCCATTGCCATAGATTGATTACCTTTTTTTTATCATCTTAAGGGGCTAGAGTGCTCTCTAAGATTGATTTCAGTCTAGTTACTACTAGTTGAGAGTGAAAGAGTTCTATATGGTGAAGATAACATCTAGAATGAGATATTACTACTATGAGTTTTCGGTAATGCCATTTAGGCTTACTAATGCTCCTGCAGCTTTTATGGACCTATTGAATAGGGTCTTTAGACTGTATCATGACCAGTTTGTGGTTGTCTTCATTGATGATATCTTGGTTTATTCGAAGAGTAAAGAGGACCATGAGTAGTATTTAAGGACAGTTCTATAGGTTTTGAGAGATGAGAGGCTGTATGTTAAGCTTAACAAGTTTGACTTTTAGTTTAGTAAGGTGTCTTTTCTTAGGCACATTCCTTTCATAGAAGGGATCGAGTTGATGCTAGTAAGATTGATGCAATTATAGAGTGGAAGCCACCTAAAAACACCATAGAGATTAGAAGTTTCCTTAGGTTGGCTAGTTATTACAGACAATTTAAAAGGGTTCTCTTTTATAGCAACACCTATGACACGTCTATTAATGAAGGATGTCATGTTTGTTGAGGATGGTAGATGTTAAGAGAGTTTTGACAAGCTTAAGGTGATGTTGACAGATGCACTAATTTTAGTTTAGCCAATTTCTATGAAGGACTTCACAAACTACAGTGATACTTCATATAATAGGTTGGGTTATGCTCTGGTGCAAGAAGGTAAGGTAGTTACCTATGGTTCTAAATAATTAAAGCCATATAAGAAAACTACCTTACTTATGATCAAGAGCTTACAGCGATAGTGTTCGCATTGAATATATAGAGACACTATCTCTATGGAGAGAAGTGTTATGTGTACACTAATCACAAGAGTTTAAAGTATCTTTCGACATAAAAGGAGCTGAACTTGAGGAAAAGGCGATGGATATAGTTAATTAAAGACTATAATTATTTGATTGACTATCATCCTAACAAAGGCAATATAGTCACTGATGCTTTTAGCAAGAAGTTCATGGTAGCCATGAGAGCCATTAATGTCAGGCTTTTGTTTATGCCTCATAGTGCTTTATTGGTAGAAATGCAAGTCAAGCCTAGTTTGCTTTAGCATGTTAAAGATAGTTAGAAGGATGATCATAGGTTGATGAGCATGATAAGTGCTATCTAAGAGGGGAAGCCAATTGAGTATAAGATAAAGAGTGACAATTGTTTATATTACCATGATAGGATATGTGTTCCAAATGTTAAAAAGATAAAGAAATAAATTATAGATGAGGCTCATAATACTCTTTATGCTATGCATCTTGGTAGCACAAAGATGTATCAAGATCTAAATTTATCTTTTTGGTGACCTAGTATAAAGAGAGATGCATCAGAGTTTATGACCTAGTGCTTTACTTATCAATAAGTGAAGGTAAAATAGCAATTTCTATCTAGATTGCTGCATCTTATAGCAATTCCAAAATGGAAATGGGATAGAATCTCTTTGGACTTCATGATTAGGTTGCCTATGACAAGAAGTAAGTGTGATTCGGTATGGGTTGTGGTAGATCATCTTACCAAGATAACTCATTTCATACCAGTTAGGATAGACTATTCTATGGAGAAGCTTATGGAGTTATACATAGATATATCTTCATATTGCATGGAGTGCCATCTATAATCAAATTAGATTAGGATCCATAATTTACATTGAGGTTTTAAAAGAAGCTTCACCATTCCTTAGGTACTCGATTAAGTTTCAGTGTGACATTTCATCTATAGACTAACATATAGTTAGAAAGAGTCATTTAGGTAATCTTGTGACTCTTAAGTGATTAGATGTTTAGACATGTATGATGTTATGCTTATGATGAAGCATCATTATCAGGTGCTTGAGGACATGTTAAATAGTTATGCCATTAAATTCAAATGTATCTGGGATTAATATATTGCATTAGCTAAGTTTTCATATAATAATAGCCACCAAATAAGTTTAGGTACGGCTCCTTTTAGGGCTTTCTATAGAAATAAGTGTAGGACTTCTAGGTGTTATAGTGAGCTTATTGAAACAAAGCTCATGGGACTAGATTTGATCAAGGATGCTAAGAAAAAGATGAAGATTATCAGGGATAAGTTGAAAGCATGATTTATTAGATAGAAGTGTTATATTGATCTTAATAGAAAAGATGTGGAATTTAAGTAGGAGACAAGGTGTTTTTAAAGGTTTCACCATGAAAGAAAGTTTATTGTTATGGTAAGAAAGAAAAGCTGAGTCCTAGGTTTATTGGGCCATAAGAAGTGACAGAATATATTGGGCAAGTAGCCTCCAAACTAGCATTACCACCAGAACTTCAATAGATGCATGATGTCTTTCATGTATCTATGCTCAGAAGATATATATCAAATCTAGCACATGTCCTATTAGTGGGAGAGGTCAAAGTTAGACTAGACTTGTCTTATGAAAAAGATCTAGTAAATATTTTGGCTAGAGAAGTTAAAGAGTTAAGATATAAGATAATTTTGTTGGTAAAAGTTGCTTCAAAGCATCATAGGATGGAAAAGGTGACATGGGAAATAGAAGCATAGATGTAAGAGTAGTACCATCAATTGTTTGAATCAATTAATGTCGAAGATGACATTTCTTTTAAGAGAGAAAGTAATGTAACAACCAAAAAATCCCATCTTTTTATGAATAGTGCATTCTCATGATGAATAGTGCTCTCAAGATCCAAAATGTACTGCAAGGCCTGAGTGGAAGTAGTTGTCATAAAATAATTTTGGTTAAAGTTTGAGACCAATTCGAAGTCATTTAGTTGGTTAAAAATGCAAACGAAGTTTCTATGGCAGTGTCTCATGAATAGTGCCAAAGGCAAAGTTAAGGTGTAAATATATTTCTTTTATGCTCAAAATGACTCAGGATTAATAGAACTTGATAGTAAGAAATAGTAATTAGCCTGTTGGTCTTAGAATTGGATTTTTTGTAGGTTAAAAAGTATTTTTACTATGTTAAAAATGGCCTTTTTATTTGATTTTTTGTCATTTTCAAGCATGAATTTTTATGGGCTAATTAAGGGATTTTTAAGGATTCTTAGAAGTAAAACTTAGGGCAAGAAAACAATAAAAAAAATAGAGAAATAGGCTATAAATACGTCAAACTTTGGTCAAAAGAGAGAAGAATCATCTTTTCCCTTTTGACAAAGGTTGTCGATGCCTCCCACAAAAAAAAGGGAGCCATTTTTTGCTTATTAAGTCTTGATTTGAGCCCATTTTCTTCTATTAAAAGCTTGTGTCTATACCTTCATAGCCTGATAAGCCTAATTCCACCTTGAATTTCGCAAAAAATCGGAAAAAAAACGCAATTTTGAAGTTAGATAAATAGTGATCGTCATCAGTTAGGGTAAGATTTTTCAAAACTCAATATTTTTCCTATGTTCCTTAGGTCCCCAAGAGAATATTTGTGGTCTTGTTTTTCATTTTAAGCGTTATTATGGTTTTCTATGATTTTTTTGAAATATTTCCTATTATATGAATAGGAGTTTCCAAGAAAACATGAGATAAGGGAAAAGCTCAAGCACAAACAATCCTCAAGGTTATATGACAATCATTTTGGCATTTGAAATTAAATAAAAATGTGAAAAATTGACTATGCCCTATGTTTTACATAATATGTGTATGTATGTAAATATGTTATTAATGCCATGTTATGACATTTTATGACATTAATTTATGTAAAATGGCATGTAGGAAGTATAATCATGCTTTTATAATGCTTTAGATGCATGTGATATAAGGGAAGAATGCATGTATAGATAGGTATAGTATGATGGTCAAATGGCCATGTATGTGCATGCATGTGTTTTTATCACATAATGCATGATAGTTACATAGATTAATGTGGATTAGTGTATATAATCATGAAATAATGTTATATGATGTTGTGTGATGGAATGATACATTTGTGATATGTAATAGGCTTTATGGATGAATGGCGATGTGGTCAAGTTGGTGTATGTGTGTTATCATATAAAATAGTTTTAAACATATTTAATAACATGCAAGATACATAATGGTACATTTTAATTCATTGAAATAAAAGAAGAAGGGAATGAGGGTTTTATGTCCATATTTTATATAGGAGATGCATATAATAAGCATTTATGTCTAATTGATGTATTAAGCATGAGAATGACTATACACTTGTTGTGTTAAACATTTGGTGTACATAGATAGATTCATGACATTTAGATAGATAATAGCCTTGTAATTGTATGTAGGCTGAATGATCATTAAAACATGTATGTATAGGTATGCTTAAATAGTAATGTTAGTCATATTGTATGCCTATGTATGGATGCACATGCATGGATGGTCATAAGGGATATAAGTATGATGGTGTACAAAGTTTTAAGTTATATGTATGTATGTCTACTAAAGTATGCATGTGTTGAGGATATATGTTCCTTTATGCATGTATGTGACCTTATGGACACTAATGTTTGAGGTATAATGCAAAGGTTTGGTTTATGGATATGCTTAAAAGCATTGAGGCTGAATGGCCTTATTAGGTATCCAAGCATGTGTATACTTTAAATTAAGCATGTAATGGATGATACATGGTCACATATTTGTTATTGATCATAAGATGGAAATGGGATACTTGTAGTATGACTATGAGCACATTATGGCAATATATATGTGGTTTTTGGTTGACACATTATGTATGAACACTAAAATATTAATAATAATATAATTTCCTTAGATAGTCATTAGCTAGCTTTACGAAGTAATAATAAGCTATTCTAATCTTTTAATATAATGGTGTAACTAAAAATACATTAGTGATAACCTTTATAACTAACAACTTAGTAATAGATAGGTTGATCAATCAATTAAGGATAATAGTAGCTACTAGGCCACTTTGGTGCTTTTATGTGTATGGTCAATAGGTTCGCTTTTAGTTTGACCTAGAAGTCTATATTCTTAATATTTGGATCTATGCGAGTGCAACCACTAGTCAAGTCCAATAGGGCCACTGCACACTTTTATGTTAGTACAATCGTTTGTTGGGTTTAATAAGACCACTATACATATATACACTGGTGTAACAGCTGTTTAGGTCCAAAATATAGGCAACTACATATCATAATCCCATTATCAATAAGAGATGTATTTTCTTAATATAGGCATAATAAAATAATGATCTTATTGAAAGTTTAATAATAGACTTTTTCCTTAAGTCATATCTATATTAAATTCATATGCATGATGTGTTTTTTCATGTTATCATGTGCGTTATACTATGTTTATCATGACATTACACTTATGGATGTCATACATTGCATTATACATATTATGACTTTTGCATGCTTGTGTAAGTAAGAAAATGATAATGCATGACAATGATGTGGCTATATTGCAAGTGATAATTCAATTACAACACAATGTTATTTGCTTAACGCATCATTTTCACTTGTGATGCATAGGTAAGAAGGAGACTTATGCCAAAGCCTTGAGAAACTAAGACTATTGAGAGGAAGCATTGCTTTTGGTATCATTTTGCTATAAATAAATAGATTATGAATTATATAGATAGTAGAAGAAGAACTCTTATCTTGTAGGGTTAAGTAATAGGCTTAAACTATTTATGCTATAATTTTAAATATGTTTTATGGTTTTGTAACCTTATTTAAGCTCTTTGATATGCTTTGAACTTATATGATATCTTTTCTTGAGGTTGAGATTGAGGTTTGTGTTGATGTGTGATTTAGAGTGATTAGAAGGATCACAGAGATAGGAATTTTTTGAGAAATGTTTTAGAAGAGATTTTATTTTGTAGTTTACTATTGAAATTTTAGGATAGTGCCTGGTACAACCATTATGCTGCTAAAATTTTTGCATGAGGATTCTCAAATATGAATTTAGAATTTGGTTCATAAAAAAGTTTTTGAAAACTTATATTTTTTTTTGTTTTAAATAAGGTTTCTAAGATTGGTTTGAATAACATTTTATGAGTTTATTATTTGATAACATGCTATGAGCATACTCTTTAGTCTAGTTTAGCAACTGGCTGGTGATCGAATCAGATAAGGGGTGTCACATATTATACAAAGTATAATGGTAGTACCAAAAGGTGTAACTCCTTGATTTGCTCTTCTCCACTTGAGGCTATTACATGCACTTGTTATCTACTACTTACGCATTGCAAACAACGATGCACTAAGCATAGGGCCTAATAGTGTATTCAATAAATCATGCAATAAATATATATCATATTTGAATGATGATCATACATGTTATGCTTATGATGTATTGTAAAAGATTATATTATAGGTTTATATTCAATTATTTAGGGCATATTTTATTATCCTACATGTAACTATTTAGTTCATATAATCCTTTTTATTCTAATTTATTATTCAATAGGTTAGAAGTTATTATATTTTTTTCTTACCTTAGTGCATCTAGTAATTCCATTGTTTTAACACAATGTGTCATTTATTAACAATTTAAGTCACTTATAGTTCGTTTCTCATGTTTAGTTCATGCCAAACGTTTCTTTTTACCTTATTTACATTACTTCCAATTTACTATCTTATTGTTATTCTCTTTTAATTTATTTCCACTTTTTGTTTCATCTTAGTTTACTTACTAACTTTTTAACCCATACTCACCATAACATATCTTAATGCTGGATAATAAGATATATAAGTTATGCAGTAATCCATATTATTGACCTACTCTGTTGCTACACTAGCATTATATGAACTAAGTAGTGCAGTGGCCATATTAGCCCTATATTGCTGCTGCAATAGTGCTATGTGAAATAAGTTGTGCAGTTGCCCCATTTGACCTATACAATGGCTGCACCTATGTCATGTCAAATAAGTCATGCAATAGCCTTATTGGACTTACGTTGCTATTGCACATGCATCAAATAATTCTTTAATGGCTGCTATGGTTCCTTAGTTATCCGGCCAACTTATCTAGTAGGTATCTAGGTTGTATGGGTTGTATTATACTTAAGAAGTATTACTTGTATTATTCCTATTCTTTGTATTTAACTTAAGTTTAAGTACATTCTCTTATTCCCTAGATTTTCATTATTAGGACATATTATACATCATTTATCCTTTTTTTTTAGTAACATTATGAGATAATTCCCACTTCCTTAATTTACTTTCCTTTTATGTACCATATTATCTATTTTTTTTTTCAAGTCAACATTTGTAGTTACTACATCATTTTTTCATGCATTGATAAGTTACTTCTATTCTTTACACTTCTATGTATCCTTATTTTACCTGATGTTTATTCAAATTTTTAGTTAGTATTCCTCCTCATTATTCAAATTTAATTTCAAATTTATTCTTAAATTAGATAAATTGATTACTAGTTTTACTTATTCAACCATTTGGCTATTTCCATACTTATGCATATACATATTTTTATCTTACTTTAATTTACATTTCATATGCATAATTACCTTACACAATTTTTGCCATAATGCCATTTTCACTTCACACATAAATGGTCACATCTTATGCACACCTAATTTAATCCACATACCATTCAGCCATTAATATTTTTCTCTTTCACTTAATTTATTTTTATTCAATTCTCTTGTACAACATAACACTTTTACATATAACACTTTATTTTTCCTTACATGTATATATACATTAACTACACTAACACACCCACACACTCACACCATTTGGCCATATACACACTATTCGCATCCCTTTTATTTTCCTAAGATTGATCAA
>CANXYI012118611.1:0-16921 GCA_948208565.1 Hura crepitans
ATTAGCAGTTGCTAGAGGCTGAGTCTATATAACTTTTAGCCTATGTACGGTGGTTACAGCTGCCTAGGTTCTATAATGAGACACTGCACTACAGGCATATATTGATTAGGGTGGGTACAGCCGCCTAAGTTCTATGAGGAACCACTGCACTACAGGCTATCACTGCAGATATTGGGGGTGGTCTACTGATTGACCCCTGAATATCCGCTAGTCTGGTATTAGGAGTGGTCTATGGATGAGTCCCTAGAGTATTGGACCATAGTTATATATAGACGCTAAGGTCTAAAATGGGGGCCGAGGTCTAAAATATGGACCAAGGTACAGTTTTGCTTCTTGTCCGATTCTCAGACTATAGGGGTTAGTGCAGCAACCGAGGCCCAAAATAGGAGCCACTACACATTATGATCCCGTTATCCAGTGGCTAGGAGTCCTTCCCGAAACTATGGAGATAAAGAATAAATGAAATAATATGAATGGACTCACGGATAGTAATAAGGAAAAAATCTGAAGTATAAATCTACCGGAATGGAACAATTGGTGATAAAGGTACTAGGGAACATGAATAGTGGGAAACAGGCTAGGATTTAATAAAATTAAATGAATTTAATAAGACTCTCTAAAGAAATAGGAAATTGAGAAAATGGTAACTGAATAGTAAAGGATTAAATAATAAAGATAAATGATAAAGGGAAATTAGTTAAGTACTCAAAGAAAATCAAGCGCGTCCACACACACACACACACATATATGATAAAGGAACTGAATAAAAAAAATAGGAACACATTATTAAAAGATATATATAAAAATGGAGCAATATGAGATTAGGGTTTAAATCATAGTAAGAACACAAAATTGAAATGAATAAATAAAATGATTACTTTGACAGATAAATACTAGGTAAAAGCTTAAGGAAAAATAAAGGAAAATTTTAATAAGTAGGCATAATAAGTTCTGGTGTTCTTGCATGCAATAGGGTACATATTATGTTTGGTTAAATTCACCATTGAGTGTATACTCAGTATATCAAGTTTTTGATGCATAGTTGATAGATGTATGGAGAATATGCAGTTGATGACTAGCAGTACAGGCAACGACTATCCAAGTAAGATATGATATGGTTATATTATGTGGTAATATCGAGTAGGGGCACTCATGTCATTATAGGTAGATGGGTATTAAACTATATAATTTGATAGCACAGTAACTTACAATAGTAAGAAACAAGTTTATAGTTGTATTAATAGACTTGGATGATCATTGATTATGAGATCAGGCGTATGGATGTCATATGCCTGGTAATAGTATCTTAGACCATAAAAGCTATGAAAGAACATTTTTAGTATAAGGAAATATGAGATGAGAGGAAAGTTAAATGAAAGGCCTCTGGGGAAATCCAAGAATGGGTGACCTTACGGGAAGTAGCATGTCTTGCCTATTTTTAGTGGAAATGGGTACATACATTGTGCATGTGGGCAATTATATGGGGACTTCGGGTAACATTTGCATCTATATCTTAAAAGTATGCATTAGGTAGATGCAAGTATGTTATAGAGTATGTTGGCATAATATGGCCTATTGTTATGATTCATGCATTATTTCTCCCCTTTTTCTTATGTAATTGATATGTATAAATATGGGTATTTTAAAAGGAATGATTTTATAATAGTTGTAAACATAAATGCTTGATTTTAAAGATATAATGCTTCAATTAGAATGGATTGTAATAGTATTTCATAGTTTTGCTTTATCTATACTTAAAGGAAAGAATTGATAATAGAGTATGATCATTGGAAAAAGTTCTTATATGTTTTATTTGTTAAGAAAATATAGGATAGTATAATATTCAAATATATAATTTTGTGTTATTATGACATAGTAAATTTAGATTCGTCGCTAATTTTGCTTAATGCATCAGTAGTTTTGGACGCGTAGGTTCATATGGATTCTAAAGAAGAGCAGTTGCCATTTAGGGGCATTGGTGATGAAGAACCTAGAGAAGTAAAGAATAATTGTATAAATAACTAGTTTCATATATATAAAGCTTGATGTTTTGTATTATTTCTTTAAGGATATGATGTAATCTATATATAGGGTTGATTATGGTTGTGTAAATAATATATTTGTTAGTTTATCATGTTGACATATTAAGAATGTATGAACTGTTAGATGTGAACTGTTGTGATAGGATTAGAGGCATGATAATGACTGAGATAATGGCTTGATATATTTGCTTTGATTGGTATGATCAAAAGGATCACGGAGTGATAAGGATGAGTCATGATATATTAATGAAGTGTTTTTATAGGTTTTTATAAATTTTTGGAAAGTGCCCTGGACAGCCACTATGTCACTAAATTTTTGACATGAGGTTAATTAAAGTGTTATAGCCTCTTTATTTGTGTATATGACTTAGAGTTGAAGTTTTAAGTTTATTGACTGTAAAAGTATACAAGGATAAGTATAGGAGTTATGGCGCACCTTACCAGGTTTAGCCATCGAATCAAGTATAAGGCACTAGAAGCACGGTTGACTTTAAGGTCTATAATTGAAGTATTAGTTATGTAATGACATGATTAAACTAAAATATATGTGCAATTAGAATTGAATTTTTATCCCATTAATCAAATATGAATTATATGGAAACAAAAAATTTTAAATGTACTTATAGGTGTATTTATGAATTCTAAGTATTGAAAGTGTGTGAATTATGTTGATTATGTGAAATTTAGTTGGGAATTTTGTTAAATTACATATTACATCTTATGAATTGGTTTGAAGGTTTAATGTACTTAAGTATGTGAATTTGTGATGACTAAATAATGAGTAAGTTGTTAGTTTAGGTATGAGTGAAAAATGCATGTGATGTAGAGATTTCATGTAAGCTTAAAAATATGAAAAAAAAATGATGAATTAGAAATGAAAAGTGAGTTTAGGATTGATGATTATGATGAACCTTGAGAAAATAATAATTTAATAATGTTAACGGTAAACAACTTATGATATATGCATAATGAGCATGGTATAAATCAAATGTAACTCTAAAAAAAATAATTAAAGTGAAAAAATGCCATATGAATACAAATAACCTAGCCTAGATAGATTGACCAGTCAACTAGGGAGATTAGCAAATACAAGAGTACTTGTATACCTAATTATGGCCTTTGAGCCTAAATGTAATACAAGTACAGCTGAGTAAGTCTCGATTGGGTACTTTACAATATATCATAATATAGGTACAACCATGTAAGCCCCGATTGGGTACTATAAAATATATCATATCCTTAGATAAGACCTCTATGGTCCCTATATTAAATAGATTTATATCTAAATGATACCTATTATTAATTATGCAAATAACATGATGTGCATCTATAATGAACTTGAGATTTAGCCTTTGATATATGTATTATGGGTGTGATATATGAATCGAAAACCACAAAAAAAAAAAGAATACATATGTGAGATTGGTCTAATCGATATGTACATGTTAGAGTAAGTAATGTATACACAATGTTATGAATTATAAAGAGATACATATAAGATTAAAACTAGTTATACATATTATATTACAATATGTTATGTAACATAACTCTTGTATGTTAATTTTTAATGGGTATGTGGATAACACATGAGCAATGTATGATTTTGTGTCTCATGATAAAATATAAATGAAGTTTGTGTGTAGATGTATAATTATATACCTAGATACACATAAAAAATGAAAAAAAAGGCATACAATAAGGTAAAGTATTAGTCTTATGATGCATTATGCTCATGTAAGATTAATGCTACTATGAATTATAGTTAGGAGCAATGACATGTAACTTGAATTACATGTAGAATAAGCATACATGCATGTTTAAGTGATCTCTAACTTTTAGGAAATTAGATATCATGCTCTTTTAATCATAATTATTTCTTAATATAAACACACAGGTGAAGCAGGCCATGTTTATAATATGTATAGGCTTGTACTTAAAAGTCTTACATGATAAAACGGTCAGATAAACCTATTATGGAATAAGTATGTTCATGGTATATGGAATTGATAAATGAATTGAAGCATCCTAGGTAGAAGCACATGATACATATGGCTATAAGGGTATTAAATAAGTTATTTTTGTAATTTTATGCATAAACAAGTTATAAGCTATAATGAAATATATTTGGAATTAAGTTACATGCTAATTGTTATTTATAATACATACTACACCAAGCTAATCTTCATATACTATAATCTAAATATGCTCAAATTGAGTACATAGAGGATCATGATAAAGGAATGGATACAATTAAATAAATGTTCAAAAGTTAACAAAACGACATCATATGAAATGAATTCATTGAATGCATTAGATGAATTTTCATGTATAAATGACTATTATCCAAAATAACTTAATTAACTAAATGATGTATAAGAAAAGTGGTTAATTAGTTAAGATATCTTATGTGTTTAGTGTCATTCATATATATATATATATATGACTTCTACTATTATTAATTCAACTAATTGGAATTAGGAAGTTTAAATGGATAATTCTTGCTTGAGGATGTATGATTATGCATGTTTTAGCTTTATTTTCTTGGATACACCACTAAGCTATGAAGCTTAACATGTCATTATTGTTTTTGCGATGGGTAGGTTCATAAGCATGTAATGAAGTGGAAGTTATTGGTTACCAGTAGTTGGGATTGAAATCAAGAGAAGCTATTTTGTTGTTATCTACAGATTTCTTATGTATCAATCTTAGTGTTGGTTTTAGTTTTTTGCATCCATATGTATTATTGTAAGGGTATTAGGCCTATTATATTCTGTGAGATATGTTGATGTAAAAATTAAAGTTAGCTTGTGTATAAGTATTGATTGTGTTAGCTATGTTTGTATAATGATGGGATGTGTAGAATGATGTATTGTTAATGTCTATGAGAGAGCATTAGTGATGTGATCTTGATGATTATGTAAACTATGTGATTATGTAGTATGGATATGCTGAAATTATAAAAATGTGTTTTTTCTGCAAGTTATTATTTGAGATAATATCAATGGATAGCCGTTGTGTTGCTAAATTTTTTATACAATAACCTCGAATAGTTTAACCTATATATGATTTTAGTAAGCATATGATTTTAAAGTTTTATAATGATAAGTTATGAAAAAGGTTTTAAAGTAATAAAGATTAAAGTAAGGTCGATATTGGTTGTGTGTCAGTCCTTATTTAGATCCATAAGTGGGCCAAGTGAGGGGTGTCACATTTGGTGGTCTCAGAGCCTGATTTAGGCGTTCCTGGGCTTATACAGATCTTATAAGTGCTATAAGTTTAAGATCATGTAGAGTATAAGTATATAATACTAGACTATGATAAGTTGCTTTCTTTAATCTGGTAGAAAATGGGTAAAGTGAGTTCCTAAACCCTCAAAAGGAAGTAGAGGTAAAAAGTAGTCCAAATCGATGCATCAGAATTGTGGTTAACATGAAGGGCTAACCTGTATATCAGCCGACTAATAAAAAAGTGCTAATGATAATAGTACTCGAATAAGTAAAGGTTCTTTGATGTTATATGACTAAAGGATACACGTATATACATCAACAGAGAATAAGAAGTAATGTATCAGTGGACTCAACTCTAAAAAGAAGTATTCAGAAGTATAACAGGTTGATGCTTCTGGTGTACATGTCAAATTTTCCCTAATATTAAGGACAATTTTTCATTAATATATGCTATATAGGGCTAGGTTTATGCATTGTTCTATATGTGCATTATCATAAGAAAATGCATAAACATGTTGCATCCTCATTATCATTGATATCGTTGTATATACATAACCATAACACTTTTTCATATATGTATATTGCCTTAGTTGAATGGGAGATTTGATAGGACACACTTATATAAGTGAATGACATAAAAAGGGATTGATATAGATATGTCAAAATCTACAATGGTTAAGGATAGATAGAAACAAAGAGAAGAGTTATATACATGTACATAGATGGAACTGGTTATATAAAGATGTATATAACAAAAAAATGTTATTAAGATGATCATATAAGACAAATGAACTTGTTACTAATGATCTATAGATCGAAGTACTTATAAGATTTGGTTTGAACTAAAAAGGCTAGAAATAGTGCATGAGATGGGATTAGATAAGTAGCAATGGATATGTTATAGATGAAGGATAATAAGGAAAAACTTAAGATATAGATGCTTAAGTATTATGAACTCGTATAAGAAACCTAAAAGGGAAAGTAAAGAAAGTATGAGAAATTAAGTTAGTGAATGATTACAAGAGATAAGTTCAAAGCGTATGATGATTCAAATATAAGAAAGGTCATGTAATATTGAGCAAATTATAGAGAGCATAAAATAGAATTATGAGCACGAAATGGACGGAGAAGAAAATACAAGTAGTTGGCGTAGAGAATGATGGGACTGTGAAAACTTCACAGACGAAATTCATTTAAGAGAAAAAGAAATGTAACACTTGAAATCTCGGGATCATAAATTGTAACCCTTGAGACATGAACAATAATTTTTCTATGGAAAAATTACACATATTATAAATAAGCCACGGGTGAAATTTTTCTTGAAAATAAGGACATTTGAATGGTTAATGATGAGTAACAAGTATGTTGAGGAATAATACTTCTTAGGATGTGAATAGTATTTATAGAGACTTGAGTTGCACTAATTTGACCAGAGGGAATTATTAATTAAAACAAAACTTTGGGCTAAATTTAAAGTGAAAATGAAATCATTAAAGAGGTTAAAATCATTAATGAAGCTTCTACGACGGTTTAAAGTGAATAGTAATCTAATCTAAGGCTAAACCAAAAATACAACATTTTTGCCCGAATTGACCTAGGGGTTTCACAACACGATACTCACATATTCTAAAGAGTCCAATGGAATTAGAATTGGAAATTTTAGAGATCATGAGAATTTTATAACAATCAAATAAGGAAAAGTAGTTTGTTTTAAATCAAATTTTCACAATTTTTGTGTACATTTGTTCAAAACCCATGGGTAATGATATGTATGGTTATTTGGAATCATTAGACATATTAATTGATGTATGGAATTGGAAGAATAAATTAAGGTGAATTAAAAGGAATTTAAATAGGCTTAAATTATAGGCCATTAGATCCAGTTGAAAGAAGATCTTGGCCATTAGATTGAGGGATATAAAAGCACCAATTTATGGCTAAGAGGGTCATGAAATTAGTAGCCAAACCAGCCTTTCTTTTCTCTTCTTCTTCATCACGTTAGGCACTAAGAAGCCATTTTTATGTCTTTCAAGTTTTTTCTTCCTCAATTTCCATTAATTGTCACAACAAATTAACAACTCATGCTATAATTTAGCCTCTCCATACATTAATCATCAAAAATATGTTTTTATGAAGAAATTTTGATTTAAAGCTTCTTGATGAACAATGATCATGTTAAAGGTAAGTTATTATTTTTGAGTTTTAACATTTTTAAAAGGTTTTTAAAGGTTCTAAATGATGTTTTATGAGCTCAATTGAAGCATTGGATGCACATGGATTTTTATCTGAAGTTTTGAATGTTATGGACAAATAATAACTAAGTTTGAGAGAAAGGTTTATTTTTCAAGTTTTATATTTTTAAAGGATGTATTGAGGTCTTAATTGAGGTTTTATTGGATCAATGTAGATTTTAGATGTATGTGAAATTTATATGGAATTTTTATTGATTTTTGGCTATTATGTGTATCAAGGAAGAATGAGCTAACTAAGGAAGAGGCAAGGAGAAGATTAATTGAAGGAGAAAGGAACTTTTTTATCTTATTTTGGTATGTGTATTAAATAGCATTTATGTTCAAGTGTGTGTTTGTGTGTAAGAACATTATGTTATAAGTGATTAATGTCTATAATGTGTAATATTGATGAGATAAGATAAGTAAAATGAATTATAAGTGGAACTACCATAAATGCATGCCCAACTAAAAAGTAATTTTGGAAAAAAAATTAGACAATGCATATGTATGAGGTGTAATGGCCGAATGGTGTATAGCATGCCCTTTTGAATTCAAATGTTGTTCTTGATGTGCAAAAGAATATATTTGTATAATATTAATATGGAATTTAGGTATGTAATATTTAAAGTGAGTAATTGGAAGTAATGGTATATATTAAATGGATATAATTGATATAGTGTTATGTGGGATATTGAACATGTTAATTAAACCCATTAGTAAGTATTGAAAGTGTGTGAATTATGTTAAGTATATGAAATTGAGTTGGGAATTTTGTTAAATTACATAATACAACTTATTAATTGGTTTGAAGGTTTAATAAACTTAAGTTTGTGAATATGTGATGACTAAATGATGAATAAGGTCTTAGGTATAAGCTGAAAATACATGTGATGTAGAGATTTCATGTAAGCTTAAGAATATGAAAAAAATGGCAAATTGGAAATGAAAAGTGAGTTTTAGGAATGATGATTATTATGAACCCTAGAGAAAGTAATATTGTAATAATATTAATGCTTTATGACTTATGATATACGCATAATGTGCATGATGTAAATCAAATGTAACTCTATGAAAAGAATAATTAAAGTGAAGAAATGCCATATGAATGAATACAACTATAGATGCTTCACTTTTAGGCCTATGATGATAACCAGAGATAGGCTCAAGCAATAAGGCAAGCAACCTAAAGACTAAGTCCGCAGGGACCAACATGGCACAAGTCCATCTGAACTTACTGCTATAAAGTCCGCACCAACCAACCAAGGCCCAGCCTAGAACGGTAGGCCTATGGCCTAAGGTCTGCCTTAACAAGCCCAAGCCCTCGTTTGCATGGACTAAAATAGATTCAACCCAAAACTAAGTCCAAGGCCTATGAACCATAAGGGTGGACCTAAAGACTAGGTCCACACAAATTTAGAACCCAAAGTCCACATAGACTTGCCAACAAAAAGCTTTTAGAAGCATGAACTTTCTATTTAAACTCTCTCTTAATCCCACTAGAACTCTACCTCTTCTAAATGGGAAAGATATCCACTAAACCTATAAATACCACCTCTTAAGGGATAATTAAGGGGAAAGCAAGAAGAGCAAAGAAGTTAAGAAGGAGGCAATCAGTAAGCTCTTAACCCACTTTCGAGAGTTTAGGAGAGGACTCTAAAATAGGATCTATCTTTTAGTCTTTAGCCCACACTCAAAACAATCTTCTTTCTGAAAATCCAACCTTTTGCATTATTGCTTAAGCTTATTTATAAGGTAAGATCTAAGGCTCATCTTGCTCATTCATTTTTTTGTATTGTTTCTATAAACCTATGATCTCCCATGATTAATCATACGTGAGGTGATTTTATATAATCCCTACATTGATTATTGGAGTAGGTTGTTATTTCTAGCTATTTAATAGTATGTAATTGCTTGTTAAACTATTGTGATCATTTTGTAATTGATACCATAATCGCACAAACTTATCTTAAAGCATGATAATGTCCATACAAACTAAATATATTGATATATGTGTATTTTAATGTCCATGCAGACTACTGTTTGATAGCAATTTTTTGTTTACTTTGTATACTATATTTCAACGTATTCTACTTACCAAATTGACATGCTTACATGTTGTTATCATATTGTATGACTATTTTGTTTCTTAATATGAATATGGTTAATATGTTGGAATTAATATAAGGTCTACACAGACTCCCTTTCTCTAGGATCATAGTCCATATGGATGTTTATGCTTTTTGTGTATTTGTCCTATTACCTAGTCCACATAGACTCCTTATCATGAGGAACACAGTCCGCATAGACATATATTATAAAGTTTAGTCCTTATGAATATCTTTATGTTTTTGTTTACATGATTAGTTTGCCATTCTCTCTTTTATAATCATCATATGGACCTGTAGTATGACCATTCATATTTGTATTGTGCATGTTGTTATTATTTAATTCAATGCTATTATTTGGTCCTCACGGACCATTATTTGTATTACTAATATCTTTCCTTGAGTTGTTCAAAAGTGACCAATCTTATTGGATTAAAAAAGGTCCAGATGGACATATTGGCCATGACACATAGTAGTTCGCAAAGACTTTGTGATGTAGAGACAAAACCAAATAGTTTATTCTACATTATTTCATCTAATTTTGTACCTTTTATTCCTTTTGACTATTTTGGGTTGTAATAGTTAGTTTAATAACTTATTTACATGCCACAAGCCAAACCTCACATCAATGACTTTTCTACATAATTAATTGGTGTTTTTCTAATAAAATGATTTTGAGTTTTCATTAATAAAAGTCACATAAAATTGTTTTTTAATAAAGGCCAATCTCCTAGAGATGGGAGTTAGGCAATTACTACAAATTCCTATAGAATTACAGGTAGTTGTCAGGTGAAATAACAACAAATAAATGACCCAATTTGTGTATGTCAATACACTAATGCTTGTGATATATTCTAAATATTGCAATTTACTCTCTTTATGTGAAAATATGACATAAATGCTTTAATTATAATGCTTAATTACATGATATGAGAGTGATAAACGTTCAAATATAAAGGATGATTTATTATAAGGGCATAAATAAGATCTAATTCCAAACCCTTTCCAAGCAAAAGATTAATGGTCCTGGTGTAGAGCCAAGTGATAACTCCATCATTAACTATCTCATCCTCGGTAAAAGACAATAAATCTATAATGGTGACTCCACTAGGGATTGAGAATTGAATTTGAAAGTGCCTAAATAATATACCTTCTAATATTTTAATTTTTATCGATCCCATGCATTTAATCTTATATAAATTGTGTCCCCTTTTTACCATGGATGGTATTGTAAACTATGAACCCATTTTTCATTCAAGAATAGGAGATTGATAGCATATCTATCACTCACAAGCCTTATGCCTTCTAGAACAGTGAACTAACTAGTCGCTATTATCCTTGATTAGAAAAACCTGCTAGAAGGGACCCCCATTTATGGGAACCATAAAGCCTTCTCAGACAAGACCATAAGCTCATATAGTTAAGCTTAGCAACTTCGCCTAGGTTACATGACCCAAAGAGTTTACAATTACATTATGAGTATTGTGTGGGCCTGTTACATTTACCCTTATTTGAAGTGGGGCAAGCCCATTATGCCTTTTATCTGGCATAGGCCCAACCCAATTTCACCTCAAACAAGACTTAAATGTCATGGGCCTATACTTGCATTCTCTTTAAATATGAGAGCTCATTTAGCCTAATTAGACCTATAATCAAACCTATGCATCCCTCGATAATGCTTAGGTAAGCCCACCTAGGTAGATTGCTAAAACCACATGTGTCGGATTGATAAGGTTGGAAGGCTTATTGCTTGTGTTTGTCCTTGTACATCCTAACTTGTATCCTTTGTCTTTATGTACATAACATTGCATTTGCTTTATAACATAAACTCTGTATCTTTCTTATTCTCATGTCCCTACATAAGCCTTTTTCTATTTCATACATCCATATAACATCCTAGTTCATATGTATTGTATAGGTTTAAATACACTTCACATTAGCATGTGACACACTAACCATGCATCTTGTAATTGCACTCGGATATTAACCATCCATACCATGCATCCACACAAATGTATGTATCATATTTCTTCCTGAAACATTATTCATATATAAAACATAAAGCACACATATCATGCATTAATAGAAATTATACATAACCTTAGGATCTTCACAGATCATGCATAATCATAGAAGTCACATACATGCACTAGAGTTATAGGACCTTATTTATGCAATAACTAAACATATGTTGCACAAGCACAACACTACCCCATGACTCCACTTTTTTCATGCATATTGCTTAGGCTTAGTCATGCATCATATATCTATAAGGACATCCATGTAACACCCCAAATCGTATACATTCTAAACATCCTTCATATAGGTTTAGGTACTTCTCATAGTAACACATGTTATTTCTTAGGATTGTCCCCATATTAGGATTTTCTAACCTCACCCATACATTAGCTATCCATATTGGCATACATAACATAAACATCAAGCATAACTTTTAAAGAATAGGCACCTCGCATATATATCTTATATTCTCATAGCTTTATACATACACATATGACTTATACCTCACAACTATAGATCATGCACTATGCATATATTGTTACATGTATCTTTATTGAACCATGCATACATCTTTACATGTATCTTTATAGAACCATGCATATATCTTTACATATATCTTCATAGGACCTTACATGCATCTTTACCCTACATACATCCTTATATCTATCTTCATATGTATCAAATACATCTAGAATCATGCATACACCCTCACATGTATCTTCATCACATATACTTGCAATTAAATGTATCCTTATAGGTATCTCTATACATACATTTTTGTAACACATATACCTCCATCTTGTATAAGGAACCCCATAAGTGTACTAACATGTGAGCATGCATCATTTTATCATAAAATCATATGTTCATTTTGACCATCCTAACCCACCACCTTACCTAGTGTAGGTACAACATGCATTCATCCTTAGAAGTATCATCCAAGCATTATAATACTTAAGCCATGCATTATAATCCATGCACTTTGTAGAAATAGTTTGCATCATCCTCATGAACTTACATCTAGTCACACTCCACATTAGATATAATTATTCATACATCATTACCCTATCAGATACGTCATATAGGCCATCATTTATGTGTCAACCAAACATATGTATGCCATGCTTTTGTACATATATGTATCTTGCATCACGAACCATCTTATATACATATACATATACATAACTTCACTTTTTCATGCATGCTATTTAGGCTTAATCATGTATCATTCATCCATACATGCATCCACCCTATATCACCTTAATAAGAGTAACATGTAAACATCACCCATATACCTATGCATTCACACACTATACTTAGGCACTACTATGCATAATTCATCTGTAGACTTTAGTCACCTAGTATCACCTCGCCAAAAGTAGGTATCACATTTATTCATTTAAACCTCACTCATTCACATGCGTGTTTTTCATGCATATCAATAATTACCCCTGTATAGCATCACAATGCTTGAAACATGCATCATATCATATTAACCATGTATCGCACTAACAGGGATCATCCTTCACTCAAGCTCTTCTAAGGAAATAACCATTGCCTTCCCCTTCTCTAAAGATGACACTAGGTGATAGAGACTTACAAAGCATTAGAACAATCATCAAAGAAGTAGTGGCTTCAGATCTGGAGAATATTTGAGCCATGATTAGAGAAGAGTTCACCAAGTTAAAGACCACCAAAGGGGCAAACAGTGACCAAAGAACCAAGCCTAGTTGCCCGCCATGCAAATTTGCCAAGTTTGACAAGGCTTTGTCATTAATACTCATGGAATTAAGGAATAAAAACCTCCTCTATCCATTGACATTGGAACCACCAATCGAGTCATTTTCAGCTAAACATAGTCATGACTTATATTATGCCTATCATTAAAAGACTAGTCACCTCACTAGTGAGTGCAAAAACCTTTGCCATGCCATCTAAACCTCATCAATCTTGGTATTATACCTAATCCTGAGAATCGCTCCTCACAAAAGCATCTACCATTCCTCAGTGCTTTGAAGAAGAAGGTTCACTAGCTTAAGATTTTAGTCAGCCTCCTCAAGGAACTAACAATGTCTTTCAGCAAAATCTAGCCAATCAAAGATATAGAAGGATTTAATACACTATCTCTATTTTCTTTTCTACTTGTTTCTTTCTTTTATGTAATGAATAATTATTAAACCTTAATAAAATATTATTTGAGTTTTCATCAGCATCTTTGTTCACCTCATTCATTGTATAGTGTCGTACTTTTGAAAGTGAGTTGAGAGATTTTAAAAATTAAAAAAAAAAGAAAGAAGAAATAAATAGGATCAGCTTAATCCGTATGTGTCACAAATAATTCATGATGGCTCACTATTGCTACACATAATTTTAAAGCTCAAAACTTGATCTTTCCTTGTAAGGCATGAGAAATATCCCTAAATTTGAGATGAGAGATAAAAAGAAAATAATAAGCTGGGGCAATTAAACCCAAATAAATGCTTTCCTTTAATTTTGAAAGAGGTACAAGCTCAATAAGCTCCAAAAATTAAAGTATCAAATTCATGTTTTCCAAAAAAGAAAAGAGTTTTGTCCAATCAATTCCTTCAAAACCTAAGAACCATTATAAACAACAAACAATTTGCATTTCTTGCTCACCTAAAATCTAAAGGTCAGAAGCTCTGAGATGCCAAAACTCCAAAGCCTACAAAAATAGAAAAATTTACATTAAAGTCTCAAACAATTGAGCATTCTCTTTTCAACTATGGTTGTCCTTATTTAAAATGAAAAAGGAAAAGAATTTTTTAATTCCTGCTAGGCCAATCAATCAAAGCGTGAGCCTAAGCAAAAGTTAAGGAAATTCAAGAGAAAATGTTTAGTCAAAAAATCTTCGAACTTGCTAATAACAGAGATATCATCAATGCAGTATTCAGAAAGATTAGAAGGATAACATTTAACATGTAGCCAAAGTAAAAGAATTCAAAACACTGGGGGTATGAAGCTAGCGCCTATGGAAAGCTACCTATTGATCTAGAAAGTTTCATTAACCTCTTATGACAAAGTGCTTCTAGACATATCCAGCCATTTTCAAAGTTTCAAGTCCAATTAATCAGAGACAACATGCTTAAGTCCCAAGCCTTGACCAAATGTGGATCAACTGAATTCAAAAATAAAAATAAAAATAAAGAAAGAAAAATATAAAGAAAAAGAAAAAGAAGCTTTATTGGTTGAAAATTCACATAAGGCAGCCTACACAAAAATTAAAGCATACCTTGCTAAATCGAAAACCCCCAAAGAACAATTTAGACAATAATTAGAGGTAGAGAGAAAATATTTAGTTGGAAAATCTTTGAACCAACTAATAACAAGGGTACCATACTATGCAATCACATTCATTTACATCTCATCTTCAGCCACACGTGCCTGACATTTTGCCTCACTACTTTTATGGCACATTCCATTCAACCTACCCCTCTCCTCCTTCAAGGAACATTTCAGTTCCTTTTTCCTCCTTCTTAACATCTCATTTTAGCTTCCCTAACCTTTTCATCACCTTAATTTCTTTATAAGACATCTCATTCATTTTACCCTAACCTAGCCTACCACTTCACACCTTCAACTTGAGTTTCCTATGATGAGTCTAAGAAGAGAATGATATCAACAATCACATTCATTCATACATTCATTCTAGGAAAAGATACCCATTTGCTTATACAGACATTTGCCTTCATCCTCTATCTATCATAAGAAGAACATTCATCATAAGAAAAGATGCATTCATCATTTAATCTATATCTACCTTTATCGTTCATACATCATAAGAAAAGATGTATTCATCATTCAACCTACATCTGCCTTCACCATTCATACATCATAAGAAAAGATACATTCATCATTCAACCTATATCAGCCTTCATCATTTATACATCATAAGAAAAGATACATTCATCATTCATACTTCTACTATTCATTCATTCATCTAAGAAAAGTTATATTCATCATCCAACTACCTATACATGCATCCATTTAAATTCCTTAAGAAGAGAATAAGCAAAAACTTATCAGAAAGGCATACCTCACCACATTCTTTCATTTAGAAGAGATTAGAAACCAATGAACATATCATCCATTCATTCACTCAATCACCATATTCACTGGAGTCATCTTATTCACCACCTTAAGGCTTCCATGCTCATTCATTCATTTAAAGAGAAAACTAGGTCATATCTAATCATCAGGCATATTCATACATTTGCACATATATCAACTCATCACAAACTCACATTAAATAGGCATCAATGTATCCCACATTAGTTATATACTTTAAGCACATAGCATATATACACATGCATTATCAAAAAGAAATAGGTATAGAACATTCATACATGCATCATTATTCATTATTTGGTATAAACACCTTATTCAAACATCAGTCATATAGCTCACATAGCTCGGGAACATAAACCATATGCATGTGCAAATCATTCAAGATAAAGTCACATTGATTCACGCATCATAAAAAATATTCATTTATTCAAGAATTGAGCATGAACTTACCAATCCATATCAATTCACATATGCACATCTCTTAGTCATATAGGTCATGCATACTCACATGTACTAGTCACATACTATTTATCACTTCTATGCACCTAGACACATTTAAGCATAGCACTCATGTATCAATCATGCAAAATGCACACTCACATGCATTTAAAAGAAAATCAAGCCATGCACTTATATCACACACAACACATGTGCATATGATGTCACACATATATTTGCACGATATTAATGTCCTTAATACTAGATATGGTTTGAACCATAACTTCAATATCTATCACCAGATTTGGTTTGATTAGCTTATCTAAACTCATCACTAGATTCGGTTTTATCAGCTTATCCAGACTTATCACTATATTCGATTTGGTTAACATTATCATCTTCTTTAAACTCATCACCAGATTTAGTTTGATCAAATTTTTTAAACTTATCACCATATTTGGTTCAATCCATCTATAACTTACAAACCTAAAGGCAAGTAGGCACCCACATTTGATGTAGCTTATCTTCACCTGAAGGCAAATAAGCACTTGCATTTGATGTAGTTTTTTTCAAATTCCTTTGAAGACAAATAGGCACTTGCATTCGGTGTAGTTTTCTTCAATTCAACATCTCAAAATTCCCTTAAAGGGAAGCATGCATGTAACACCTCCTGTCCATTCCCGAAAGAACTAAATAAGGGATGCTACTTCCTATAGGTCACCTATCCTAAAATTGCTCCTAAGCTTCATTAGTTTAACCCTTATAGCCTTTTA
>CANXYI012118662.1:0-21321 GCA_948208565.1 Hura crepitans
ATTGAAATATGAATTAAGAAGAAGAAATGAGCAAATGGGCTTGGAGCCCACTTGTAAGTGAGAAGTATAGAAAATTAGGTTTTTAGAAAATCAGAGACTTAGTCCTTATTAAGTCCAATGTTTAATTGTTCTTGCATCTAATTTTTTATAAGCTTTTAAAAGGTTTAAAATGACTTAAATTAGAGTAATTATTAATCCAAAATGAGGCCAAGGATTGCCACATAGGATTAATGAAAGTGAGGCCAAAGCAGATTGTATATAAGCCTATTAAAAGGCTTATGCACATAGGATATAAATAGGCCCCATTGATAAGTCCATTCTAGTTCAACTTAGGGCAGATTTTAAGTATTAAAATCTAACCTACATAGGGTTTATTTATGATATAAATAAGCCTTATTGTAGTAGCCACCATGAGGATACATTTTGCTATAGAATTTCTAAATAGAATAATTAAACACACACGTTTTTCTTCTTCTTCCTTCATCTACTTGTAATTTCTACTAGCACCTAGAATTACAAGTTGATCTCTTTTAAAAACTTCTTGCGTGGATTACCTTGGAGGTGTTCCTTGAAGAGGATCATCATGGTTTGTAACAACCCGATGAGAAGAGCTCACTGAAGGAATCTACTATCATCTTTTATGGTAAATCATGAAATGATACTAGATTTAATGTTTAGGATGAATTTTAAATTATTTAGGTCCAATATCATTGCTGATTTCTCTAAAAATTTTAATTTTTCTACTGTGTATGATAGAGAAAAACCAATATGGGCACCATAAGATCCATAGGGCCACTATACCATGCTGGTGCAACAACAGGTAAAGTCTAAAATGTGGACCATTGCATAATTGGTGATATCTTGTTATCTAGTATTAGATGAATGTCTTTTAAGTATGGGTTAAACAAGTAAATAAATGGGAATGTAATTAAAGGAATAGCATTAGGACAACTAAAGTTAATAATGAAATTATGGGATAAATAGTAAGATTATAAATGTGTGAACTGAATTGAACATTATAAACAAGTTTGTATAATAATGGATATAAACATGATTAGACTGGCATTAAGTAAATGAAATCACATTAATGAAATTATGTTGTGAATTTTGTGATAGAGATAAATTAAGATATGTGATAGGAGTTACTGATAATAAAAATTTACTAAGTAAGCTAAAATTAAGGAAGCACATAAACAAGTAAGTTAAATGAGATACAAAAATTTTTGACATAAATTACAAATAGTATGTAAGATAAATTAAAACACGAATTCATAACTAATGAATACACTACTAAGCAACCCTACTCAACATATTAGCTTTTACTAATGCATAGGTTAATGGGATAACCAAGGTGGGTAAGGCAGTAGGTTAAACTCTAGTATGAGATAAGAGTTCAAGGGTTAACTACCCATATAAATGAATATATCACAAGCATTTGATTGTGTTTTACATGTCTAATACAAATAGCTATATAGATGCATACTTAGAAATAGTAATTCTAAATTATCTAATTAATAACTAAAGAAGGTAATAAAATTAATATTGGGGAGTAACTTAAGCACAATTAAGATAAGTAATTTGTTTATACATATGATGTCTGAATATGATACATGTTAGAAGTGAAATAAATAATATGTGAGTTAAATTTAAAATGGTTACACTATGATAAGTAAATAAGGATACAAATGATATGATAGGAAGAGAGTAATTAAACTGGCCACTTAATAATAATAAAATCATCATGGCCATTTATATGTAGCTTCATCAAAGTAACTAGTGTAAAGTACATAAACAAAATTCTTAATTAGTATGTAGAATGAGATAGAAACTAAAGTGAATAAAGAATAGTGGTCAAACCAGACATGTGACATCTTATATCTAAATCGACTACTAGTTGGGTATAAGGGTGTTGCATAATTAGTCTAAGTGAGTATTTAGCTTCTTTAGCCATTCAACTATCATATTTACTAGTTATGTGTAAACATATTTTGTTGCTCTATTTTTGATCAGTTTCTTATTCTAATGTAAGATGCATAATCTTAGTCAAACCTGAATAGAATTAGTAGCCCAAATAGAATTAGTAGCAGTACTATATAGCCATTTTTTTGAGATCTTGTCTTAGTTGAATTCTAATAAGGACCTAAATAGATATACAATCCTAGAACAATTTCAAACAACATTTTCAACAAATTAATAAGACATAGTCACAAGTTTCAAGTCACAAATCTTAGTTTTTTGAGGCATAAGACAAATTGCCAGTTTCTCAGTCAAGTTTGAGATGTAGGACAAATCACCATTAGTCATAGTCCAAGGTGTAAAACAAATCACTAATGTCATAGTTTGAGAGAGAGGACAAACTATCAACATAGTTCAAGATAGAGGACAAACCATCAACTTAGTTTTAAGCGTAGGACAAATCACAAATATCTCAGTTCAAGATAGAGGACAAAGCATCAACATAGTTTGAGGTGCAGGACAATGCATCAAATTTCCTAGTAAGCATAGGTAAGTATTTCTTGTCTCATGTACTACATCAAAGCCATTAATAAAATTTGGATCACATTTGCATATTTTTGCAAATTTCATTAAAAGGAGGGGCAACTATAAGCACTAGCTTCTTAGTCCTAAAAAGGCCAATGATGATAACTAGAGGTATAGCTCATGTAGGTGAATGCCTTTATAGTGGATGATATTGAAAAAGTGGAAATTCTATCTATTTTTGAATCTTAAATTTTTTAGCGGATCCAACTTCTAACTGGACTTGAAAAGCTTGCAGTGAGATTGTAAAAATGCAAAAAAATTGGAATCTATGTCACTAGCAGATGGCTTGTAATATTGTGAAAAAAGTGAAAATAGAGTTAAAATGGAAGAAGAATATTCATAAAATTTAGAAACAATCCTTGGTAGAGAGAAAACTAAAAATAGTGAAGAATCTCCAAACTAAAAGAACCACTGCATGATAGTTTGAATAACCACACGACTTTTTCTTTAATAATGTGACCATATTGAACAATCGTGTGATAGTTTTCTTTATAATGACTAGTAAAATTTGAATTCTATTCAAATTCTACTTTTAAGTATCTAAAACCCTATTTTCCAACTAGGAACATGTAATACAAGTCCTGATTAGCTTGAACATCCAATTTAGAGCTGGAAAAGGATTGAGACACCTTAGATTATCACCTATACATAGCATTCACTTATTTCTGATCAATTATTCATTTGGATTAAGGTTCTTATATAAAATTTAAGAGATTACTCAAGTTAAGTATTTTCTTAGTTTCTTGAGAGCTTTAGCTAAGTTCTTGAGTAGTAAAACAATATTTTGATTTATTTAGAACATTGTGGAAATTTAAAAGTTGTTAGGGAGAGATCATTTTATTCGTGCCTAGAGATCTTCCACAAATTCGATAGTCTTCCATTGTAAATCTTTTGTTTACATAAGCATCATTATTGGTAAGTTCTGATGTTTTTATAAATATCATATGCGTAGTTGCATTAAAAATCATATTTTCTAATAAAATAGAATTGCATGTTTTCGTTATTCATCATGAATATAACTTTGGTTCTTTTTTACATGATTCCTCATAATAATGGTTTTTAACATTATTTTTTTTCTAGTTATAATCAAATTCTCATCATTCATATCGGTTAAATAGTGTAACAACTTAAAAATCCTAGCTTTGATGAATAGTACTTTCTTGGGATGAATAGTGTTCCAAAGACCCAAGATGCACTGAAGCTACCGGATGAAAGTATTAATCATAAAATAATTTTGGGCAAAGTTTGAACTTAATTGGAAGTCATTTGATTAGTTAAAAATGCTAAGCAAGTTTTTACAATAATAGGCAAAGCTGAACTATAAAATATTTTCAAAGTTGCTCAGAAAATTATGGGACTTATATGACTTGTTACTCAAAAATTCTAACTAGCCTAATGGTGTTAGAATCAAAATGTTTAAATGTTGGGAAGTATTTTATTTGAATATCAAGACATATAACAATCGCATTTTAATTTGGTTTCTTTCATTTTTCGAGCTTCAATTTTTAGAGTGTGTGGGGCCTTAATTAATATAATTTTTAAGATCAAATAAGGTTAATGAGGGTCAAAAATAGGGGAGAAAAATTGAAAGAAATGCATTTACAAAGAAAATTTTCAAATATTATATAAAGGTCAAACTCTATTTAATTTTGTCAAACATAAACAAAGCAACTTCTCCCTTCTCTCTTTATCCATGCTGTCAGCCACCAAAGAGGAGCTCTTCTATTTTTAAGCCATTTCTCCTCTCTTAAGCCATTATTTCCTGCACTTGACTAAAAATATATCATCCTTACTGTCAATAGATGTGTAATTAAGTGGAAATATCGAAGGAAATTGAAAGAAATCACCCGAAATAGAGTTAGGTGAATAGTGCCACATTTTGTTTTAGGTAAGAATTTCTAAAAATCAATATTTTTACCTTAGTCTAGAGGTGCCCAAGAGTTAAAAAATGTGGTCATTTGTAAATTTTGGTTATCATATGAATTTTTCTAAATCTAGTCTATAATGGGTAGTTATTGAAATAAAGATGGCTCACAATAAAGGGAAAATGAAAGTATAATAAGGCTTTATAGAGTGTTTTGAACAAACTAGGTAAGTGTAATTGACCTAACTAGTGCATTTATTACATGCCATAATTTAATCATGTTGTATATAAGTGTGTATATGTATGTATAAGTGATAATTCATCATGTTTATGTACAATACACATTTAAATAATGGTTATGGGATAAAATAAGATATGAATGCATGATGTATAAGGAAAGAAATGGTGTTGATGTGTGTATGGATATGGTAGGCGAATGGCTTTATGTGTGTATATGTGTAAATTATTATATAATGTCATCTAATGATGGATTATAAATTATGAACTATGAGATATAATGGAATAGCATGTTGTTGCACCAAATGTACATATGTGTGTGTGAGTATGGCTTATGGTCGAATGGCCATTTGGTTATGTATATGGTTATATGTCATATAATATACCTAAATAGGCATGATTTGGTGAATTGTAAATGTTTTAGTATATGTAATTAATTAGGTGATACATAAATCTTAATATTTTCCTGTTTGAGATAACTAGAGTATGAACATATTCTTTATGCATGAAATGCATATATTTGAGCATCATATGAGTTGTATGTTATATTGTGCAATTATTGGTATGAAGTAAGGAAGTAAATACGTGATTGATGTAATATGCTATGAAACACATAAAAGGGGTACTTAAAGGGTATGTGGTCGAATGAGTTAATCAACTTAGGTATGGATATGGTTTGGTTAAATAATGAAAATGTAACTTAGAAACATGGTTAAGTGTAAGTGTGTGCATATATAGTGGTCAAAATGCCTTACTTGCTCAAAATGAATATATATGACTCAATATGAGCATGAAATTTATGGTATGTGCTTACAAGTGAGAAAATGAACACTTTAATGCTAAAATGTGTATGAAAGCATAATATGGAAATGTGAAGCACATGTAAATAATTAATGCATGTGAACTTATGCTTAAACACCAAAATATTAGAGATGAGACAATATTCTTAGTTCTATCAAATTGCGATGATGTTATTGGTAAAATGAGTAACTTAAGTTTAATTATGATGGTGAAATTAATAAAATATGATATAAGTCATATGAGTAACAACCTAGATATGGATAGGTTGACTAGTCCACTAGGGATAAATAGCAGTTGCTAGGACACTTAGGTGCTTGATGTTGGTTACGAGCCCACTCATAGTCTGACCTAAAAACCTATTTTTGATGATCTTTGGTTTCTACATAGGTGTAGTCACTATTCAAGTCCCATCGGGCCACTGTATAGGTCTACGCTATTGTAGTAGCCGTTTAGGTCTAAAATGTGGGCCACTACACATGATGATCCCATTATCTATAGGTTTTGTGTTCTCAATTAACATGGGAAAAATAAAACAAACTTATGAACATAAAAGGGTATAAATGATATTTTACACACACATTACACAATTTAAGCTATATGAATGATGAATATTGTTGAGAATATATAATAATTGTAGTATCGATGCTCATGGATAGTATGTATATGTGATTAGAAGCATATTACATATCATTATGCCATTAAGCATGCTAGTTTCTTCATGATAGATAGTGCATGTACATGATATGAAATATGTTGCTATTATCACAAGTATGATTAATGCTATCATGCATGGTTAGAATGGATATGTTTAATGGTTGCATGTAATATTTATTTTGATTACACAACTAAGCAATTCACTTAGCACATCATTTTGTTTGTGATGCATAGGTAAAGAGGACAATTGAGCCTAAGCCTCGGGACATCTAGCCAAACAAAAGAAGATTATTCTTTTGGTATATTTTGTTATTGCAATTAAGTTATAAGGTGTATAGACAATAGAAAATGCACTCTTATATTGGATGTAATTATTCTTAGGCTTAAGCCATAGTGCGTTATATTTTGTAAATTGTAAATGGTTTTGTAATCGTATTTTAAAATGTTTTAAATTGATTATGCTTGACTGATGTCTCTTCCTGAGGTTGAGACTATGTGTTGTTGATGATGATTAAAGTGATTAGAAGGATCACAAAGATGTGAAAATGTATGTGTAACATTATAGAAGTGTTTTTCTTGATTTCATGTTACTATTTAAAATTTGGGATAGTGCTTGGTATACCCATTATGCTGTCAAAATTTTGGCACAAGGATTCCTAATTTTTGAATATGTAACTTGATTTTGAAAAGTTTTTTTTGAAAACTCATATTTGTATGTGTTGATCATACTTGATAAGATGTTTTAGATAATAATGTAGAATAAGTCGAGGGTAGATAACATGTTATGTATGCACACCTTAGTCGAGTACAGTGACCAGCAGGTGACCAGACCAAGTAAGAGGTGCCATAAATAACATCAAAATTGTATTTTCTCAAGAAACATAGCTCATATCTTCTTTGTTCATAATAAACTCATTTTTTAATCTTCATTTACATATCTTTGTTTAGTAGGAGTCATTTGAATCATATTTTCATATAACAAATAGTGGCATATTATAGGAGAATTATGTTGCATATTGAAGTAGTTATACTAATTAAAATTCTATATCATGTTTTAGTATGAATTTATACTTTATTTTACCACAATTATATTGTTTATGTGCTTGATGTAAATTTAGATCTTAGGAATTTTTACATTTTGCATTAAAGAGCATGGTTTCATTAGTTAATATGGAGAATGCACACTGATTAGTAGACATAATGATTATTAAGTGTCAACTAAGAATCCAATTCTTTGATGATTAATGGCTTGGTCCTTATCTTTTGTTAAAATACTTATGCAAAGTTTATTGGTTCTTAGTCAACATTGAATCGCAATTCTTGAAAACTACTATTGTTGCGAGCTATGTTTAGCTCATAATAACATTTTGATTTATGGGGATTCTCTTAATCTTTACTTTTTGTCTACCAACTATCTTATGGATTAGATGATAGTGCCTAAGGACATGCCTGGATCATTGAGATTGTGGTTCATTTGCTTGTGTGAGGGCTCTATTGTTGTAATAATATAGTTGTATTAGATTGACAATAGAAGGCACCACTACAAGTTCAATAATGAATTTTTTCATCCAGCTACATCTTTAGCTACACTAAAAGCTGTAATGTACTTTGGTTTGATCATTGAGTCTATAGTTGTTTCTTATTTGGAACTCTTTCAAATAAGTACACTTCTAGCAAAAATGAACACAACTTAAATGAGATTTATAGTCATTGTTATCAAAGTACTTAAGGATGTTTTTTATAGCCACTTAATGTTCCTCTTTCTAGACACTAGGTCTTCTTAAGTTTGGATTGTCAATTGATGAAAAATGGATAATGATTCTTGGAAATGGAAACCTTAAAGTCTAATTAAAAGTTCTCCTTTTGGCCAATGGGCAAAATTTTCAAAAATTCTAACTACAAAAACAAATTTTCATAGTGAAAAGGGTTAAAAAATACGTAATAGAGGTTTTTTTATCAAAATTTGCTATTTTTTTTAAAAAAAATATGTTATTTTGAAGGTAAAACAGTCATTTGCATCTTTATCAAAATGCCCATCCCTATCAAAGCCAAAATAGCCATTTTTTGCCTTAACAAAATGGCTATTTTTATCAAGGCCAAAACAATTGTTTTCAACCCTTGCAAAGCTACCATTTCCTTTTCATATCACTACATGACCATTTTTTCTTTTTCCTTAATACTCCTTGATTATAAATTGATAGCTCTAAGTATATAAAAGTGGTTGGACTTTCTTGATAAGTGTTTACTAACTGAAAGTGAAAACACCTTTAAATACAAAATTTCTCATACTTTTTTTATTCTTTTTTTACTTTATTTTGATCAATCAGAAACTATTTGAAGGCAATTATACTTGATGGGTAACTCATTTCATTCTTAAATATCAAATTTTCTATCTGCTAATTAGGCACAGTAATTTAATTATCATTTTTATTTGACCAGCTCTTTATCATTTGTTTATGAGTTGGACATGGTGATTTAATATATCCTATCACATGTTCTTTTTATGTTGTCATTTAATCCTCTCATCTATTTATTTACTTTGCTATTTTTTATTATTCTACTTGAGGTTAAATTATTGGTCTACTAGTTAGACATAATGATTTAATTCTCATCAAGACTTCATCATGAAGGTTTATATATTCATTTCATATCCTCATTATGTAACATAATCCTCTTGTATTTTTCTTTATATATTTAAATACTGAATCTATTGATCATGATTTTTTATATTTGTTTTGTTTAGTAACTAATTATTTACTCTTTTTTTTGAGTTAATTTAATAATTTTTTAAATCTTTTCACATTTGGGTGATTTTTTGGATTTTTTTATTGAAGGCCAAATGGCCATTCAACTTTTAGTTTGGGTTAGAATGTAAATCAAATATTTTCCATGTAACTTACTTTTCTTATTTTATTTTTTTATTTACTTAATCATTCTTTTTTGTTAGAATGTATTTTAGGAATTTTTATGTAATTTATTTTCTTTTTTTTGGTTAAAATGTATTTTAGGCATTTTTCATATAATTTATTTTCTTTTTGGTTAGAATGATTTTTAGGTTATTTCCATGTATTGTTTTGGTTATAATGTATTCTAGGATATTGATAGATATCTTTATTTTATTTCTTATTGTTTCTTTGTATTTTGTGTTATTATTGTAATATATAGAAAAATGATTTTGCACATTAAAAGGAAAAATGACAAAATTGTTTTCTACCAATTAACTAGTGTTCTCTTAAAAAATTGGATTTTGATTTTCCTTAAACAATGGTCATAATAACAAAAATGTGTTTTGTAAAAATGGCACACGAGAACCAAAGTTCCTAAGAATAAATAATGACCTGATTTGATGTATGTATACTTTTAATGTCTATTAATATGTTTATTTTATTAATTTATATGCCTATGTGATTGAGTTTTTTTTATTTAATCTAAAAAATGTGTGAAAGGAAGGATAAAATTATAGTTTATTCTTAATTTTGTATTAACTTAAAATTATGATTATTCTTAATTTTGTATTAACTTTAGGTATAAATAAGAGTAAGGTTCCGAACCATTCTCTGCTATGACCCTATAAGGTATTTTCCAAACATTATTGGGTGGCAACTCTACCTACCTTATGGTGCCTAACATGTATTTTTCATTTCATTATTAAAGATTATTTTAGATTTCATGGAATGCCTTTTTGTCTACTGAATTTGTGGGGTGCGAAGTACATTGAGTCTTAGATCATTTTGGGTTGATCAGTCTTGAAAAAGGTGGACTTAAACATTGGTGACTTCACTAGGGACACTAGGAGACCATGGTTTGGAAGTCCCTCAAATTAATATGGAATTTTGGTTTCAAATTCATAATTTAATCCTTTTCAAAATTGAATTTCATGCTAAAGCCTTAGAATAAGTTAGGCATTCCATTTTATGCTAGCTAGTATTTCAAATCATAAAACCATTTTCCTTTAGTTTGGGGCGTGTTAGAGATGATGCCCCAAATTAGAGCCTTATACCTTTAAGGTACAATAAATGGTGAACCAATTAGTGATATGTTCATAATGAGATAGACCTATTATAGACCATGCTTGGATGACCATAAATTGAATGACCTAACTAAAAGCCTAAGTAATGACCAATAGCAACTTTCACTAGGATTCCTTGTAATTTACATTGTGTGTTATGTTATCCTCTATTTGTGAAGTACGTTTAACCACCTAAAATGTTGGTGAATCCATTGGCCCTTTTTTATAACTAAGATAAGCTAAACACCACATTTTGGCTCGATTGAATATACCCATTAAGTATGGGCCAAACTTCATGCATGTGCTTTAAATAGTGTTCAACTTTCTACTATTCATTATTTGAACTTGTTAAGACCCCTAGTGTCACATGAGTAAACTTAACTAGGAAAGATGGTATAAACCTTATGTATTGGAGCAATAAGGGTAGAAGGCTTTTGCATGTGTTTGTCTTTGTATACATTGATGCATCATTCTTATTTATTCCTATTTTGTTTATGTATAACATACATCTTATCAAATTAAAAATTCATATCTTGCAAAAACTCTATCATCTTATTATTTGTATGCCATATTAGAATCATATGTATACATCATTAGAAACATGTTTTTAACCTTGCTTTGATGTAGGTATACCTTACATGCATACATCAACAACACAAACCACACATTATCATCTTACTTATCATTTAGGCATTGACATATATCATTCTTGCTCATATATAGCTATATTGTGCATACATCATGTAAGCATCTTGGACTAACATCTTATAGAAGTCCTTCAACTTCTTGCCCATGCATAGCCACCTATACATTTAGAATCATAGACTATATTAGTGTGTATACCCATATATATATTTGGGATCATTAGATGTAAATATACTATGCATTAACATTACTCCTCATTAAATAGGCATACATAAATTTGCCTATGCATGAATCATATGCCATATAGACTCTTTTAGGTTTATCTAAACATTAAAGAATGCACGACTTCTTAGGAATAGGTACATTACATATCAATGCATTAACATGTATCATGCTAGTTTCCTACCATCATGCATATATACATGTACAACATCCCATATTAGAGATAGCTTATGTCTTGCATCATTTAGCTTAAACATGAATACATGCTATTAGAGTCATTTTATCCTCAAACGAATCATTCATGGCATAGACTTTTATAGATTTATTAATCAAGCATAACATTTTAGGAATAAGTAGATCATGCACTAACATATGTCACATATCATACTAGTTTTCCAAGCATCTTATACATGTATATAACATCATGTATCTATGTTGCATATTAGGTTTTTATACTTTAATTTTTGTAGGTTTAGTTGTGCATGATTTTAAGAATGGATATTTTACATATCCATGCATCATATATCATGTTACACTTTTATGTTTGCACATATGCATATCATACATGTATAATGATTCTAAATTTCTTATCATCTCCTTATGCCTCTTTATCTAGAGAATATTATAGAGGTCAAATGTTTTTTCGTCCATGTATAGATAACTAGAATGGTTTGGTCACTTAATGCACACACCACATATTATACTAACTTTTACTTTCTCAAGTATATATTAGAATCACCATTATTGATTAGGCACCACATATTATATTAACCCTTGCATTCTCAAGCTTACATTATAATCACTATAGAGAAAATATTATATTATTATTGGGGATGAGAGCAATTTTATGTTTAGGAGTTACCACCTAGCCTCTACACCAGGACCTCTGATCTTTTGTGCTAGAAAGGTTAAAAATTCAAATCTTATTTGTGCCCTAATAATATGTATTTTTTATATATTGTAACATTTATCAATCTTGTAATCAAGCAAGCATGCATTATGTTTAAAGCAATTATGTCACCTTTTCATCTATAAAAAATAAATTAGCTATATTTAAAGCATACAACAAGTATATTGTACATCCAAAAGTCAGGTCATTGATTAATTGTAATATGACCTAACAATTATATATAATTCTATATGAATTAGTGGTAATTGCCTAACTCCTATCTCTAGGAGATTGGCCTTTTATTAAAATACATTTTTAATATTACTTTTATTAAAGAAAACCCAAAACCATTTTTATTAAAAAACACCAATTAATTAGTTAAAAAACCTTTTGATGTGAATTTAAGCATTTGGCATGTAAAACAAGTTATTAACAACCTGTTACAACCCTAAAAATAAGCAATGAAATAGAAATACTATAGAACCAAGGGAAATAGTCCATAACACAAAATTGCCTGTGCGTCATTACATTCGCACAAACTCTATAGAGCTTTGGCACCTATTCGTGCAGACTAATACTAGTACGATAGACTAGGTCCATTGAATTTCCCACTTTTATCAGATTGGTCACTTGTGACCCTCTCAAAGAAATAGGTTAGAAATAATAGACAAAGGTCTATGAGGACCCCAAGGAAGGATAAAATCACTAAATAACTTAACACAAGTATGAATGGGTCATGCCATATGTTTTGAGATGTTTATGTAAGTTTTACCAAATATAAATAACACATAAGTGAACATATGCAAGGATTTAAAGTTACAAATATATGTCCATATGGATTAAGCTCCTCATGAGAGGGAGTTCGTGTGGCTTACAAACAAAAGCAAACATGTAGGAAACTTGATCATCCGTACAGACTACGTTCCTCATGAGAGTGAGTCTATGCATATTGCATAACAGAATAAACATGTTTGACATAAATATATCCATGTGGACTATATTCTTTATAAGAGGGAGTTTATGTGGACTTTAAGATGAATAATTAAGAATAAAATAAGATCATCCTTACGGATTATGTTCCTCATGAGAGGTAGTCCATATAGACCTTACAATAGTTCTAGCATAATATACACATAAGAGAATGGAATAACTATACATGGCAATATCATACAAGCATATCAGTGTGGTAAACAAAATATATGAAAATATGATACATAGGACAAATAAGACACTATCATTGAACATAAGTCTGTGCAGATGACATATCATACACATATCAAGAAAGTTAGTCCATATAGACATTAAAATGCTTATAGATAGGTCTGTGTAATTAGGACAAAAATAATAGAATGTTTATGATATAATAATAGTCAATCATTTAGCATGAAATAACTTAAAATAAAGACCTACTCCTATGATCAAGGTGGGGATTACATGGAATTACCTCCCTTGTGATCAATCCTTAGAGAACATGGGTCCATGAAAACAATGAGAATATATAAAGTGGGAGGCCTCAGATATTACGTTGTGAATGAGCTCTTAAGTGATAGTGCAAAGTGTAGGAGTTTAGAGGAAATTGTTTTGAGTGTGTCTGATAGGACTAGTAGATCTTATCCTAGTCAGAGTTCTCACCTGAACTCATAGGCAAAGGTTTTTAGCTACTGTGAATTTTGCCTCTCCCTTCAATTTATACCCTAAAAGGGGTATTTATAGGCTTCAGATATCCTATCCAAAAGTGGTAAAATCCTTCAAGGACTAGGATTTAGTGCCTAGATAGGGATCCTATACTTCTAAAAGACTTTCATCGATAGGTCCGTATAGACTTAGACTACTTAGTCTATACAAACCTAGGTGGCATGCTTTCTCACCAGTCTATGGGATTTGGGCTAGGTTTGAGTTAGTCCGTGTAGACATGGGCTTCGTCTTATGGCATGGACCATAGGCTATGGGCTTGATAGAAAGGATTGGGCTAGTATAGACCTAGGTGGAGTATGTCTATACAAATAATATCTTATGGGCTAAACTAGGTTCATGCGGACTAACTTCCTAAGGGTTGGTGCCATTGCTTAAAAGCCTATCTCTGGTTATCATCATGAGCTAAAAATAAGGCATCTATAATTACCCCTAATTTGATGTGTGCTGTGAAATGCCAAAGAAACTGTGCACATCAAAGTACCTGAGTTAGAAATACTAACCTAAGGGTATACTTAGCATAAAGCTACATTAAATACGAATGCCTGCCTCTGAATCATTGCAAAAGCTTGCTAGACCTGATTTGTATTTTTCCTTTGAAAAAGAATTGATATTATGAAGAAAACTACATCGAATACAGGTGCCTTCTTGTCTTTAGGTAAAGTGAAAATTAAACTAGGTTTGAACATTTTTTGCTTTGAAGTCTTGTTGTTTTGCCTCTTTACGTTCTAGCTTACTATCTTATGTCTTCATGATATAGTTTGTACACTAATAATTAAATAATTTTGATCACACCTAAGGTTGTTTAAATGATAAGGTTTGATAGGGTGGAAAGAAATTTTGATCGCACCTAAGTTTGTTTGACTGAGTGTGAAAGAAATTTTGAATACACTTAAGGTTGTTTGACCGATGATGTTGGATTGAGTGAAAGATGTTTTGATCACGCCTAAGAGTGTTTGATCAATGAGGTTTAATGGGATGGAAAGAAATTTTGATCGTACCTAAGGTTGTTTGATCGATGAGGTTTGACCGAGTGTGAAAGAAATTTTGATTACATCTAAGGTTGTTTGATTGACAAGGTTTGATCGAGTGTAAAAGAAATTTTGATCGTACCTAAGGTTATTTGATCAACGATGTTTAATCGAGTAGAAGATGTTTTGATCATGCCTAAGGTTGTTTCACTGATGAGGTTTGACCGAGATGGAAAGGAGTTTTGAACTAGCTTATTAGGATAAACCCCAAAGAAATTGTGGATTTGCTTGTTAGGCTAAACTCGAGAGAGTTTGATTCGACATGGAGTCGAATTGGAGACAACTAGTTTGGACATGGAGTTGAATTTGAGAGAATTGGATTAAAGATAGAGTTGAATTCAAGAGAATTGAATTGGACACAAAGTCAAGTCTACATAGACCATGGGCTGTGGGCTTGATAGAGAGGATTAGGCTAGTACAGACCTAGGTAGAGTATGTTTGTGCAGACTATATCTCATAAGCTAAACTAAGTTTGAGCAGATTGGCTTCCCAAGGGTCAATGCCATTGTTTAAGAGCCTATCTCTAGTTATCATCATAGGCCAAAAAGTGAGCCATCTACAATCACCATTATTGATTAGGCATACACAACACACGCTTAGGCATATGTACAAAATGCATCCATGCATTCATGTATGATAATGTTTATATCATGCATCATAACACATACAATAAAATAGAAATCTTTCATCATATTATCTATTTGTGTGTACATCTACTATAGGTCATCTTTTACTCGAATTCTTTAAGAAAAAGACTTAGCTTAAATAGGCTTTAAAAAGCTCCATTCTCAAATAATGGTGCTAAGTGCCTAGGACCTATAGAGCATTAAACTAATAATCAAAGAGGTAATGGCTTCTGAAATGGAAGAAATTCGACCTATTATTAAAGAGGAACTCTTTAACACCAAGACCACCATGGGGGCAAAGGTGGAGGTGAACTCAAAGAAGGACCAAAGAAAGGCTAGACATTCCAATGAATAGAGTAAACCTTCTTAAACATTCTCTAACCTAGAATGGCCTTTGTTGGAAGTATTCATAGGATTAGGGATAAAGAATCTACTTTAACCATTGATACTTGACCCACAACCCATACCATAGCCACCAAAATGTCACCATAATCGATATTACGCTTATCACTAAAGAACTAGCCACTTACCCAATGACTGCAAAGCTTTCTGTCAAGCCATTCATGACCTCTTAGACACTAGAGTAATACCTAGTCTTGAAGATTGTCCACATAATATCTTACAACTATGCCTTAATTCTTTAAAAGGTAAGGTTCTTTTTCCTTGACTTTTAGACTGCCTCCTCAAAGGCCTAATAATTTCTAATAACAAGATCATGTCAATCAAGGATATGGAAGAATTCAATCAAGATAGGATACAAAGAATTTTAGGTTCTTTTTTTTTATCTCAAAATAATTATTTAAGTCTAATAAAACATTATTTTGGTTTACCTTTTCATTCTTCAGTAGTACATTCATTGCACAACATAGTACTCCTAAAGTGAGTTGAGAGATTAAAGAAAGAAAAAGAAAAAAGAAGAAAAAAGGAAAATAAGAAAAAATAATAATACTAGCTTAATCCACTTATACCATCACGAGTAGTTCATGGATCACCATTCTTATGTATAATTTTGAAGCTTAAAATTTGATGGTTCCTTATAGAGCATTAAAAGTATCTTTGAAGGTAAAGAGAGAAAAAAATAAAAAAAAAAGGGTCTTGGAGCAACTAAACCTAAAGAAAATGCTTAAGAAAAGTCATTACATCTTGTACACTTGCTTATTTCCATTAAAAGCAAAAAATCTAAGAATTTTGTATAAAAATCCAACCATTTTCTCTAAAGCCTAGCCTAAAAGTTTAGAGAAACCATTTTAAACATCGAATGTTCTAAATTTCTTTTTACTCCTTTTGATTGAAAAAATCCAAGTTCAACAAGCTTTAAAAAGTTAAAGCTCTAAGTTCATCACTTTTTTTTGAAAAAAAAAACTCAAAAGCTAAAAGATCTATCTTAACCCATTAAGCATTTTCTTCCTTTAAACTAGGGTTCCCCTTATTCATAAATGTAATAAATTTGGCTAAGCTGATTAACTAAGAGCATAAGCCTAGGCAAAATTTAAGGGAGCTTTAATGAAAATATTTAGTTAGAAAATCTTTAAACTAGCCAATAATAGGGATATCATTAAGGTAATACTTGGAAATGTCAAAAGGAGGACATTTAATATATAATCGAAGCATCATGATTCAAAACATTAGGGAGCACAAAGCTAGCACCCATAAAAAGATTAGCTATTGATTTATAAAGCTCTATTAAACTCAAGGATTCCATGAAAATATTCATAGTGTAAGAATTCAATGAGCTTCAAAACATATCAAGAAATGACAAGAAAAACTCTACAAATGTAAGACTAAGTCCAACATAATGAAGTTTAAGCAAGAAAATATAGATAAGATAACTTTAAAAGAAAAGAGCTCACTAGGTTGAAAACCCATAAAGGTTAGCCTAGATAAAAATTAAAGCATATGTCATTAAATCTAAAATACATAAAAGGTTGTCTAAGCAAAAATTAAAGGATGAGAGAAATATTCAGTTGAAAAATCCAAAAGGACAAGTTAATAACAAGGGTACCATTTTGTCTAGTCTTTTGCATTTGCATGCTGAATAAAAGAAAAACAAATAAAAAGTTATTGCATTATTTAGTAAAAATGCAATCCATGGTTAAATGTTCCCATCTTAGCAAATAAATGTCTTTGCCTAAATCCTAAGTCTCTTCATTCACCCTTACTAAACATTTCCTAAGACCATTCCAACACAAAAGTTTAGACACTCCATTATTTATTCCATAAAACTCGAGTTTTCCATAAAAAAAGGGTGATTTCAATATCAATGCTTGGTGCTTTAATATGTATCATGATTGTTAGAAAATCTATTATTTGGTTGCATTCTGTGATACAATCATCAAGAGAAAATTAAATGCAAACATTAGTATATTCATCATTTGCTTGTCTTTATTTAACAGATCAAGTGTACATGTATTATTTGCCCACATGCACCATTCATAAGTTCATTTGGAAAGGATTTAGATATAAACATACATTAGTGTTAGCCTCTTTATGCATCACTCATACATTCATCTATAGAAGATTAGGCATAAAAGTGTATGTCAGCATATTTATCATTCATCATCAACCATTCATACATGTGCTCTTCACTCATGCACTAATTGTATAGTTTACACAAATATGAACACATGTATATGAACATGCATACATTTAGCTGGCATATTAGCATACCCATTCATACATGCACTAGACAAGCATATTCAACTCATTCATTTAGTTATAAAAACCCATATTCAATGTTTATACAAACTCATACACATACATATTAGCACATTCATCATTCACACATGCTAAGTTAGTCAATCATCCATTCATTGCACACATACACACATATACACATAAGTATCTAAGCATTAACATTTCACAAACATGCATACATTTAAAAAAGATTAGATACATATATGTAGGCATGAAAATGAACTAGTAGGCTTTATTTACTTATTTAATCATTAAAAGTTATGCAATCACTAGCATACAAACATACATGACACACATGCACATATAGATATATGTACTACACATATATGCATCTACAAAAGAACATACTATGTACATGCATACATGTAAGTACATGAGGTACAAAGGTTGGATATTTGCCTGGAGCTATATTAGAGGATGAATGCATTAGAGGCTCGGCTCAATTCTTTTAAGCTAGCTCCTCTATAGCCACATTCAGTGACTTAGGGTGTATACAGGGTGTCTTTACATTCCCTTTTGTTTATATCTCTTATTTCATATATATCAAAATCATTGTAGTTAAAGAAATTTAAATGTCTTTATGTACAAAGCTTATATATAAATGACTATTTCATTTAATTATTCCTTCATGTTTGTACACCACAAGCATAACATATGAAATAAAAACATTGTAATATATGAGAGTTCAAAGACATAAACATTCTAACACTATAAAATTATAATTTATAATAATTTACACATATCATACATCTTCTATTTTTTGACAAAAATTTCTCAATGATTTATTTCTTTATACAGGGCCAAATTTTCTCCAACAATTAATGCACTCACAAGACCATGTCAAAAGATAGCTCACCTAACTGCAAGGGGCAAGTTGTAAGCTTTTCCAAGCTTACATAATGATCTATAAAGAACTACCTAGTGCAACCTCATGCTTGCCATTTAGAATCACTTTTGTCATCTACTTCATTGTAGGAGCAAGCTATATGCTTTTCAAAACTCTTATTAGAACAATTAAGTGCAACCTCACACTTAGCATTCAGAGTTACTTCTGTCATCCACTCCACTACAAAAGGGCAAGCATACTAGTTTAAACTCACTCTAATTGAACTTAATTCAACATAAAAACTATCAAATGCTATTAGATGTAATGGCTTGACTATCTAACATGTTCAAAGCTAACTCAAGTAATAGTTATTGAGTAGAGGTAGCTCTCAAAATCATCACCAAAGCAAATAGAATTTCCATTTATTGAGTAAAGGTAGCTCTTGGACAAAATCGGTAAAAGTCACACTTATTAAGTAAAGAGAGCTCATAGACAAAGCCAATAGTTGTTGCACCTATTGAGTAAAGGTAGCTCATAAACAAAATTGATAGAAGTCACACCTACAAAAGCAAAAGAAGCACTCAAATAATTTTGAAAAAAAAATACAACTACCAAGTAAAGGTAGCTTTTGAAAACATCAACAAAGTTGATAGAAGTCACACTTACCAAGTAGAGAGAGATCTTAAAATCATTGCCTTAAGGCATCAATAATATTTTTACTCTTAAGAGCATGAATTCTTTAAATTTGACTTAAGTTGCACCTAGCAAGTTGAGAGACCTCTCAAAATCATCAATATCATTATAAATAGTGGGTCTTGAGGCTTATAAGTTTGGATTGCTTGATGATGATAAAAGGATAAGGATTTTATAAGTTAGGATCTTGATGTCCGATTTAAAGTTCTCTTTTCTACCAAAAGGCATGAAATAACACACACCAAAGTGAGGGCATTTGTAAGCACCCTACTTTTGGGATACTTGTTAGTTTTTGGATCTCTACTTTGACTTAACTCAACAAACTCATGGTGCAACTTGAGCGGTATAAAAATGGGGTCTATGGTGGTGCTAAGGGCTTGAGTTGATAGGCTTGAGTTCGATGCCCAACACTAACCTTAAAGGAGGTGTAACAATGAGATTTAGCTAATTTTTTTTTATAAAAATAAACATTTCATTTAAGACAATGGTTTTAAAAAAATGTTTTTAAAAATGGGTTTTTATTAAAATTTCCCTTTTTAGCAAAACTGCACCATTTTAAGGACCTCCCAAAATGACCATTTTCTAATATCCCAAAATAGTTGTTTTAGGTCTCAAAATAATCATTTTAGGTAAATGCCTATTTTAGCTCTTCTTAAAATAGCCATTTAACCTTTACTATTTTGATTAAAACTCTAAAAACTTACCTGATCTAACCAGGTGAAATGGTTATTTCATGGTGTAAACCCTGAGTATAAATTCACAGTAGTCACTGACATAAAAGACATTATTTAAACACCATAATTGCTTATTTTTAAGGAGATTTTCAAATTTATTTTTTTTATCTTAGTTCCTAATTCAATTGAAGAATGAACATGAACGTAGTTATACATGATGGGTTAGCCAATTTTCTTTCTTTTTATGAACTACCTATTTGGAGCTAAACATGGTATCCAATTTTTATTTTTATTATTATCCATCTACTTATTAGATGAGGTAATTTATTAATTATTTATCTTTATCTTTTATTTTTGTCTTCTTTGATCATTTATTCTTTTTATTATCATAAAGTTAAATCATTTATATATTAGTTCTACATAATGACTTAATTTATATTTATTTAATTATGTTTCTTTTTTTTATCATCCATTTACTAGTTAAATGAAATGATTTAATTCACATTTCATATATATTTATATGTTTATTTGCTATTTATTCAATATTCTTTATTATGCTTATTTCCTTTATAATTTCAATTTCAATACTAATGATTTCATCTATACTAGTATATGAGTTAATGTTGTGGTTGCGAGTTATTTAAGATTTTTGGAGTTATCCCCTAACCCATCTAGATGACTTATTTTTAGTGAAAGCATTTCATTCATATGGATGGACCTTTATTTTTCTCTCATTTATCTTTACTGCTCTTTATTTTTAGTTAGTATGTAATCTAGGAAATTTCCATGTAATTTTCATTTCCTTTTAGGTTAGAATGTATTCTAGAAAATTACCATGTATCATTATTTTCTTGTTTTAGAATATTTGTGTGCACTTTTCATGTATATTGTCATAAGTAAAAATAATGATTTTACACATTATAAAAAAAATAATCAAATTGGTTTTTACTCAATTAATTGGTGTTTTTTTTTTATTTTTCTGTAATAAAAGTCACAATGTAAAGATATGTTTTTCAAAAATTGGAATACAAGAACCAAAGTTCTCAAAAATAATCAATAGCCCTATTTAATGTATGTTCGTTAATTTTATGTACCTCTTTTATATTTGTTAATATGTGTATTTTATTATGTTGTATATGGTTAAATGTTTTGTTTTTAATTTTAAAATATGTTTGAGGAAAATGATAAATTTATGAATTTAATCTCAATTCTCTATTAACTTA
>CANXYI012118701.1:0-11514 GCA_948208565.1 Hura crepitans
CAAATAGAAGATTAGAGTCTATATTCCACTAGGAATCCTATTTTAAGTAGAATTTAAACTCACCGTGATAAAAAATCATCTCATCTTTATCCAACTGGATTTTTTTTTTCAAATTTTAAATTAATCCAAAAATTAAGATGATAATTATCACATATTTCTAAAAAAATAAAAGTTACAATCTAATTAAAATTTTAATTTAACTAAAATACTTTGAGTGGTACTTCACTAGGAATTGAATCTAAGTGAACCATGAAACTATTTGTAACTTGGACTCTAAAATTTTTTTGAACCACTTTAGACCAATTCCAGAATTCATTGGCACCTTTTTTGACCTATAATAATGATGTTATCAAATAAAATTTTCTCCTTGAGTCATTCAAGTCATTGCGGATTCTTTTGACAAAAATCACAATTACAATATGAAAAAATCCTACATAATCTTGATAATCAAGCAAGTTTATGAGTCTAATTCATTTTCAAATGATTTTTACCACTTTAAATCTTTTAATTAACATCATAAAAATCTCATATTTATGAAAAAAAATTTCTAGAATCATTATAAAATAAATTAAAATTGAATAACAATCATTCAAAAATTTTGGATTCCATAACTATCACAAAAACCAAATTGTCTTCAATTTATTTTCTAATTTCTTTGAATTAATTCACATATTAATGGAGTCTAAAATTAAAATCAACATTTTAATTCATCATGAATCAGATTAAAGTACAAAATAATTGCAATTAAATCAATCAAAAATAGCCATGAACATAATACGAATCCAAAACCATCATATAAACAAACTAGTTCGATTTTCATACACAATTCGATTTTATTTTTTAAGAATGACTAAGACCAAATTTTTAGTCACATAAAATTATCATTAATACATATTAATATAGCCATAATTAAAAAATAAAAATCATTAAACCATTATATGTATTTTTTAGCCAATTATACATATATACCGTAATTGTTTATCTAACCATTTCAAATTTTTCAATGGAACTAGGCTTTGATGCTAATGTTGGCTTCCATATATCATGCATAGTAGAAAATAAAACTTTATAGATACCAAACAAAGGAAAAAAGGGCATTGGAAGAATTTAAATACAAAATTAAATTAAAAAAATATGATTAGAATTCTATACCGTCTTAACCATAGACCTATTGAATTCTTATTTTCTCCTTATCGGGTTGTCACAAACCATAGTGATCCTCAATAGGAACACCTCTAAGGCATCCACACAATAATTATGAGATGATAAATTAAACCTAAAGGTTAGTAAGGTGTTTTGGTGTTTTGAGAAGAAGAAATAAAAAGAAAATTGTTCCGTGGTAAAAATCATTTTCCCACAGAGAAGGGTTTTCTTTCATGTGTGATGGCTGATTTTTTAGGTATATTTATAGCCTTTTAGATTTTCTAGGTCAGATATTAATCCCATTAAAATCTACATCCATTTGGGTTTAAATAGGCCCATCAAATGGGTTATTTAATCCACCCTGCACAAAGCCTATCTAATGTGCTTCTATGTTAGGCTTTATGGCTCATCTTTGGGCAACTAATTGAAGCCCTCTTAAGCTCTAATTTAAATTAGATCTAGACCTAATTTAAGGGCTTTTTATGAATTAAAATTCGAGCCAAAAATTATATCCCAATTAAATCTCCAATGAGGCCTTTAAGGCCCTAATGTATCTAGCCCTATTTTAGGCCAAATTCATTGAATTGGACTCTAAGCCCAATTTAATTCTTCTTTCTTATTTATCCAAATTCTAATGACATCTCATGGCATTAAATTACTTAATATAATTTAATATATTAAGTGTCATCTCAAATTCTTTACATGTGTGACCTTATGGGCTTCCAAAGCACGTTAGCAGTACGTAGTGAATAAGAATCCTACTTCAAATAGGATTCCTATGATTTAATCTCATGAAATCATATTTAACTCTCAATTAATTATTCATATATGTACAAGTCATGAGAGCCATCTAGCCATGCATCATGGATACCCAAGTGGCAAAAAGTCAAGTTGTTTGACTTAACCCTTCCATACATAGTTATCATGCAATAAACTCCTTTCACCATTATTTATGTCATCCAGGTTTGAGTATGGACTTGTGTTAACTCAATGCATAATTAATTGTGTATAATTAAGCCCTGAATATGTTAGTTCTATTAAAATTATCTTTATTCCAGAAATGCCTTTGTGAATCCCATTTACACTTGCACTTCACTTTGGCCAAAGTTTCCCGAATAAAGATTATTACTAGAGCAATGAGATAAACTCCCCACACTATAATCTGGGGTGGTTAATCCTTAATTAATCATTGCCTTATCTTCAATTATTTCATGATATACCCAATCTCCTAGCTATGTATACTTCTTATTCGAAGTAAAAGCACCAAAGTCTAAGTATATCATTCCATACTTAAGATAGTCAATGATCTCAAGTCTAAGGATACTTACACCATTGTTATGATCAGATACTTTCACTAACATAGATTAATTATCCATGTGAAGATCTCATTTTAAGTCTCTAATTAACTAGCTTCCTTGTAATGCCCATGTTCAGAGTCTCCATGAACAATGCCACTAGGCCCAAATAGTGCGCCTGAGGTGCCGAGTCACTTACGCATAAGCCAAGGTAATGACACTGGTCATGAAACTTTAAGAGACTTTAATTTGATGAAAAAAGCAAAATTTAAAAATTTAGCAAAACCAATAATTCATTTCGGACTGTAAGTTACCTCTTGATACAATAAAAAATTTTTAGGTTGAGATTGACCCGAGATGTGCCTAAACGGACCCAAAAATAGTGGACCCTAAAGCTCAAAAATTATACTGAGTCCACTAGTGAAAGAATTTTTGAAATCAGAGGTCATTTGCAAATTCTCAAAATTTTTTAGGTTAGCATATAGATCAAGGTAGTTTGAAAATTGCCTATCAATGGAATTTTGCCACAAAAATTTATGAGTAGGTATAGAGGATTAAAATAGGAATTTTAAAATAAATGGTGTAATATTTAGAGGTCCGAGTGAATTTTGGTAAATTTTTAAAGTTTCCCAAAAAATCAAACTATTTCATGATAGATCGGGTGGCTGTGGGACGCACCCACACATGGCCAATTGGTGAGGGGCCTATGCCAAGTGTCAAGGCCACTTGGCAAGTGGAAAATCCACTCATAAAGAAGGATTTTCTTTTTCCCTTTCAGCTGCTAGAACCAATGCCACACCCACTTCCCTCTGCCATTTTCATTATCTTCCTCAGCTGTATTCTAGATTTTTTGGGTTCTTAAATTCAAGTTAGGGTGTTGGGAAAATCTCAGAAGAAGAATCATGGGCAAAGGAGTTTCCAATAATTAATTAAAAATCCCCAAAAGTTATAGGGTCAGAACCAGTCTAACAAAGGTACCAAAGGTGAGTTCCTTGCATCACCTTTGGTTTTTTCTTGAATTTTTATGGCTAAAACTAGTTCTATGAGGTACCTAACCCAAGTGGGGATGTGTGTAGCTTTGGTTTGAGGTGAAATAAGGCAAGAAAGGGCTTAAAGAAAGGAGAAGGAATCACTATGGAAGGCTAGTTAGCTTGTGGGTTAAAGGCTTGACAAGGGTGCTCTTGCAAAGTAAGTGAATTCAAGCCTTTTCTTCATGCCATATGACTTCTATGGGGCTAGAACCATGTTTTGGTAATGTTAAATTAGGGATTTCATGAGAACATCTTTTAGTTACATGAATTTTTTAAGGATAAATGGGCAATTAGGTGTTGAATTAGGAGATTGCTTGATGAAAACTTGATTTTTTATGGGTGAATCCTTATTAGCTAAGAGTACTTTGGGCAACACCTATGTGTGTGTGTGAGTAAAATTACCCCTTTGGCATGTACAACTAGCTTTGGGCTATGTGGAACCACTAGGTAATATATGGAGGGGGATGATCAATATATGTGTGGTTGAGCGTTGGGTGATGGCCGAGACATACACCATTTATAGATTATCTAAATAAGTATAAAAACGTCCTTGTGAGTTCATAAATGTTTGATAACATGTGCAAGTAATTAGGTATAGATAGAAATGTGGAAAAGTGCATGTTTATGGCTTGTATATGAATGTACCCGAGAGCTTTGGCATGCATATTAGACTCGAAGTATGTAAAGCTAATGTGAGGCATGTGAAGTGGTTAATTTGGATGTGCATGTGTGGAAATAGGACTATAGCCAAGACATAGGTTATGTATGAACCACCTTGGTTGGTAGTATAATGAGAATTGGTGGGAGTGGAAGTGATTTTTACCATGAATGAGAATATGGATAGATGATGAACATTAATATAATGTATGATTAAGATCAATATCTAAGAGTTATACTATAGGAGATGGCATGAAAATGATGATGCTATGTGTATAATGTTATGTATGATAAACATGATAATGAGAGCATGTCTAACTTAGCTAGTTGGCATGAAATAAGGTAATATATACATGTTTAAAGATGACATGAATGTGGTTAATAATTGGCATGAAATGATGTAATATATACATGTTTAAATATGACATAAAATGTGATTAATAATTAGCATGAAAGATGAACTTAAACCTGACTAGAAATAAGGCATGAAAGGTGGCTTATAATTTACCTTTATGGGCTGTGGTTTGTAATTAAATAATGTAACTATATTATGTGCCTAAAATGGCTAGTACACTATGATTACTTGAGGTGGCATAAGTGCATAATTTTTGGCCTAGATTATGGCTTAGGTTGGAATTGGCTTTAGGCCTATGGCCCTAGGAAATAACTGGTGAAAATAGAACTATAAAATAAAGTGAAATGGTCCTAAAAAGTTTAGTTAAAGTTTAGCCGTAATGACCTATAACTGTCCAAAATAACTATTATCTGAATCAATAAATACTTTGGGCAGTAAATGGCCTAAACTTGTGAAATGTCTATGAAAATAAAGCTAGCATAATATATGAAAATTATTGGTAATTGTACCTTGAATAATATTTTCTGATATTTTACTCGGTATAGCCTTTTTATGGCTATACCAAACCAGGCTAATTTCCAACTGTGCTATAAATATGATAACTATCTATTTTTAATATTTTAATATTATAAAAAGTTAATCAGGAATAAAATAGACACTGATTGAGGTTAATAGTCCACTAGTTAGACCTTCACTAGGTGGGTTGACCGGTTAACTTAGGGATTCTTAGCAACTACTACACTATCTATTTTTCAGACAGGGCCAGTACAACAGCATAGGTCCCTATTAGGTCCACTATACTAGTCTATTGGATAGACTAGTCTGTTGGGCAGACACAACCACTTCTTCACTGATCATTATATGATGCTGGTGTAATGGCGTAGGTCCCTGAGGCCTACTGCACTAGTCTGTTAGACAGACCAATTTGCTGGGCACACAACTCCTAATTATTTACACCTTGGGTGCTAGAATTCAATTGAGTCGGTTCAGCGGCATAGGTTCAGAATGGGGGACCACTACACTAGTTTATTTTCCCTATAGATCTAGTGTCTATCAAGGATTTCTCTCGAGTTAGGCCAGTTAAATTAATTAAATAAGATTAATAAATCCACATATGACTATGAAACTTGACCTAAGGGCATTTTAGGATTTTTCCACTAATAATGAGTAAAGGCTTAAAATGTTATAGTTTATGCATTAAATGAGTAATAATGACTCAACATACAAATTATATGGCTTGTAATAATTAATTAGAAAATTATAGACAGTAACACCCTAGGGATAAAATGGTAATTTTGCATGCTTGAGTTACAAATTGAACTTGGGACATAGGTATAAGGTAAAAATGGAAGTTTTATACATGGGTTGATTAGTGGACATATTTTTAATGGTTGAATTCACCACTGAGTATTTTTATACTCAGCATACCTATTTCGGTGTGTAGGTACCTAGAATAGGGATATCACCTCGTAAAGCATGCAACGAAGTTTAGAGGTCACATTGAGAAGGTGGATCATGTATACAAAGTAGATTTTGCACTCTATGTACTTAGGTGGGGAAAATAGGTGCGATGTATATAAGGGGCATAGGGTAGTTTTTATATATATATCAAACTATGATATAATTAACTAGGAGATGATCTCTCTTATGTATGTGTGCTTTGTGTTGTGTGTTTGTGAGCCTAAGCCTCTATATGTTTACTTGTGGCCTGAGGCCTATGATTATGGTGTGATAGAAAATGTGAATAGGATGATAACTGGGGGACCAGGAGAGGTGATATATAATATTAAAGTGTATACAGGTGCAATTTGAATTTTTGGTTAGTGATTAGGGAAGCTTCTATGCTGCTAGATTTTTAGATGATACCCAATTGAGTTAGATTCTTTCTGTAATGGCTAAAATATGATCACATGAATGAAAATGGATTATGGGAACTAACTTGAATAAATTTGGAACTAGATAGAGTTGTTTAGTGCATTATAAGTAAAAGTTAAACGAATAAATATAGGGGAAATTTTAGGATGGGCGACCTGGCGGGAAGTGCACTACTTATTAGGTTTCTTTGAGAATCCAGTAGGGGGTGTCACATTTTGTGGTATTAGGGTAAAGGTTAATATTTCTAGGCTAAGTACATGAGTGCAAATGTATAATTTTCAAATTCCTATGAACTATTATGCTGCCCGAGGCTGAGAAGGAAAAGTTTTTTGTAATACAGGAGTAATTGGTCGAGTTACTTAAAGAAGGGGCTAAGGAACCAATTGGTTTGGTAACCATAGTTATATAGGGAACATGTTATGTATTAGCACCTAAACCCAGTAGTGTTACTCAAGAGCTAGAGTCACAAGTGATTGATTGATAGCAAGCAGGAGTAACCACTATCCTAGTACATTAGAAGTAGTACATGAAAGGACCTCATAAAATTCTTAGAGTATGCTGAAGAAATTATTCCCAATGATATATATACAGAATATAAGAGATTCTTGATAGGACTGAACATGGGGGTTAAGGATATAGATAGCTAAACCTCAGAAAGAGGGATTTTGCGGTACTAGTACTAATTGCATGTGGCAAGAAGGAAATGGTACCAGAAAGGAGAGATCTCTTTTAGAGAAAGAGGCAGTCCAGTTACGGGCATAGTCTCAACATAAGTCCCAGTATCAGCTAAGGTACTATGGGTAGAGGTAGATACGGACCTAGAGGTTAGGGTAGGCTTATAGTAGTAGACCTTTATTGCCTCCTCAAGTCACTAGTACTCCTTGTTCAGGGAGTAACTAGATTGGATCTCCCATGTGTGGTTTTATCGAAAGAGGCACTAGGGGTAGTGCAGAAAAAGTAAGCAAGAAGAATGTCTCCATAGTGGTGTTAGAGACCACTACAAAGAGAGGGTCTTAGTACAGGTAAAGGATGCTTAGACACAGATACCTACTGTTGCACCCCAAGATACGGGTCAAAGGTAAACTGAAGGAGAGAAATCTGGGGCTAGTCAAGGTACTAGAATTAAGGCTTGTGCTTCAGCTAGGTAGGGTCCATTGAGAGCTAGAGAAGAGGTTGTAGCACTAGATGGTATAACTAGTATAGTGTTTACCTAATGTTACAATCTTGGCTTTTATAGACCCTGATTTAATGCCCTTATATGTATAAAGTGCACAAACATAGAATAAGCAGACAAAGCCTGACTACATTGATGCAGACATTAAAGTTAGTAACCCTATAGGGCAATAAGTGATTGTGAATAAGGTGCATAAGAGAGGCCCTCTAGTGATTCAAGCCATAGTTTGTTACTAATTTGACCAAGTTGCATTCCAATGAGCTTGATGCAGTCCTAGGATGGATTAGCTTGTTAAAGTATTAGACTATAATTGATTGTAAACATAGGAAGTTGACCCTTCATATTGTACAAGGATTGATAGTGATAGTGGATGATAGGAAAAACCTTCTGGATACTCTTATCTTTACTATTAAGAATATAACAACTCCTTCAGAATTTGTGAGGCATGTTCGGCCTATGCTATTGGCTTTAATGTTTTAACTCTGATCTGGCATGTATTCCAATTGTAGCTAAGTTTTTTATGTATTTCTACTGAGCTACTAGGCTTACCACCTTAGAAGGAATAGGAGTTGATATTGAGGTGTATCCTGGTAATGCTCCAGTACTTACTGCTCGTTATAGAATAGCACTTGCTGAATTAAAAGGACTGAGGGTACAGCTATAAGAGTTATGGAATAAGGGTTTGTTAAACCCAGTGTAACTCCTTGGGGAGTAACTGTGAAATTTGAAAGGAAGGAAAGATAGGTCGCTCAGGTTATGCATTGTTTATAGGTAGCTGAACAGAGTAATTATGAAGAATAAGCATTCCCCATTAGGATGGATGATCTCTTTGATCATTTGAGAGGAGTTGGTATGTTTTTTAAAATTGATCTAAGATCTAGATACTATCAGCTAAAGATTAAAGAAGCTGATGTTTCTAAAAACTACCTTCAAACCTGATGCAGGCATTCTGAGTTCTTAGTGATGCCATTAAGATGCACCGATGTCCCAGCAGTTTGTATTAAACTTAATGAACAGAGCTTTTTAATCTTATGTAGATAGGTGGTGATAGTGTTCATAGATGATATACTTTAGAAACTAGAAAGAGTATGAACAGCCCTTGAGGGTTGTGTTACAAACTTGAAAGAAAGGCAATTATATGCTAGGCTTAGCAAGTGTGAGTTTGGCTAAGTAAAGTTTCTTCTCTGGGCCACATGGTATCAGTAGAAGGAATCAGAAGTGGTTCTAGTAAAAGAAAGGTAGTACTAGAAAGGGAATCACCTAGGAAGGTAATTAAGGTGACAAATTTTCTGGCCTTAGTTGATATTACAAAGGACTTATAGGAGGGTTTTCCATTATTGTCAGTCATTTAACTAGATAGATTAGAAAGAATGTGACATTTGAGTGGGATGGTAAGTGTCAAACTAGTTTTAAGCAACTAAGAAAGATACTGGTAAGGATTCCTATCCTAATTCAACCTGAACAGGGTAAGGACTTTATTGTGTATAGTAATGCTTTACCAAATGGTTTTGAATGTGTGTTAATACAGGATAAAAGGGTAGTGGCTTATACTTCAAGATAATTGAACCCTCGAGAGGGAAATTATCTTACCCATGACTTAAGGCTAGCTATAGTATGTTTGTTTTGAAAACATGAAAGCACTATCTGTATGAAGAGAGATACTACATGTGTGCAAACCAAAAGAGCCTAAAATATTTCCTTACTCTGAAAAAGTTTAACTTGAGTAGGGAAGTTGGTTGGAGTTGATCAAGGATTATGATTGCCTAATTAACTACTAACTAGGGAAAACCAATGTGATGGCAGATGCTATGAATAGGAACTTGTGATAACTCTGAAGAGTATGAATTATAATTATAGTACACCTTAGGAAAGGCTATGCTAGCTGAGTTATAGATAAAGCCAGATTTTTAACAGTAGATGAAGGAAAAATAGATGGAAGAGGAACGGTTAGCTTAAATGGAAAACAAGACTTAAGAGGGGAACACCACAGGGTCTAAGTTAACAATAAAGTGAATAGTTGTGTTATCAGAACACACCATGCGTACCTTATATGAATGACCTGGAGCTACAGATAGGTAAGGAGATGCATAAAGCTCCTTGTTTTATGCATCCTGGGATGAAAAACATGAACTTGAAATCTTACTATTGGTGGCCTGCTATGAAAAGAGATGTGGCAGAATATAATGCTAAGTGTTTGACATGCCAACAAGTGGAAGCTGAGCATCAAGTTCCTTCTGGATTGTTGTATCCTATAGCAATACTAAAGTGAAAATGAGAAAAGCTAACCCTGAGTTTTGTGGTGGGTTACTTTTGGCTAAAAGTAAATACAATGTTACATGGATAATGGTGGATAGATTGAAAAAGATAGTTCAAGTTACTCGGTCAGGATGGATTAGTCCTTAAAGAAGCTAGCTAGACTGTACATGGATGAGATAGTTAGATTTCATAGTGTGCTAGTGATTATCATTTCTGAGAAAGATCTTTGTTCACTTCTAGATTTTAGAAGAAGCTACAGGCAACTCTAGGCACCAAACTAGCTTATAACATAGTTTTTCATTCTCAATCTGATGGATAGCTAGAGAGGGTGATAGGGATATTTAAAGATATGTTACGGGGATATGCTAGTGAGCTTACGAGTAACTGAGAGTAAAACATGTTTTTGGCAGAGGTTGCTTATAGTAATAATTACCCGTCTAGTTGCAAACGGACCCATATGAGATATTGTATGTTAGGCAATGTAGGACTCCTTTATGTTGGAGTAAAGTTAGAGGGAAAAAGATCTCCAGTATAGATTTAATCAGAGCAAGGCTGAAGGTAGCTATGGTTAGACGTGAACCATATACTAGTTTAAAATGGGGAGTTACTAAATATATAGTTGGAGAAAAAGTGTTCTAAAGGTTTCTCTAGGGAGAAGGGTGCAGAGGTCCGGGAAAAAGGGAAATTAAGTCCCAAGTTCAATAGACCCTACGGAAGTTCTAATAGGATCAAACCTTTAGTATACAAGCTTGCACTACCACCTGAGCTATAGTAGATACATAGTGTTTTTATGTTTCTTTACTCAGGGGGTACAGATCAGATCTATTACATATAACTCCGATAATAGATATTAAAGTACAGTCAAAATTAAGTAATAAAGAGGAAGCAATATAGAGTATGGCTCGTGAACTAAGATAGCTAAAGAAATGAGTCCAACCACTGTTACAATGTTATGGAGGCATTAAATGAAAAGGAACTTACTGGTGAGTTAAATGAGCAAATGAGAGCTTAGTATCCTCATTTATTTGCTCCAAGTAATTTTGAGGATGAAATTTTCTTAAGAGGGGAAGAAATGTAATGCCCATGTTTCAAGTCTCCATGAACAATGCCACTAGGCCTAAATAGTGTGCCTGGGGTGCCAGGTCACTTCCACACAAGCTGAGGTAGTGACATTGGTCATGAGACTTTAAGAGACTTTAATCTGATGAAAAGAGCAAAATTTAAAAATTTAGCAGAACCAACAATTCATTTCAGACTATAAGCTACCTCCCAATACAATAAAAAATTTTCGGGCTAGGATTGAATTGGGATGTGCCTAGATCTAAAGCTTAAAAATTATACTGAGTCCATTGGTTAAAGAAATTTTGAAATCAGAGGTCATTTGCAAATTCTCATAATTTTTTAGGTTGGCATGCAAATCGAGTCAATTTGAAAACTGCCCTATTGATGGAATTTGGCCTCAAAAATTTATGAGCAAGTAGAGGGGATTAAAATATAAATTTTAAAACAAACAATGTAATTTTTTGAGGTCCGAGTGAATTTTGATGAATTTTTGAAGTTTTTTAAAAAATCGAGCCATTTCTGAATAGATCGATGGCTATAGACCCCACCCATGCACTTGCCAGCTAGCCTAAGGCCTTGACATGTGGCAAGGTGAGTGCCCAAGTGGATTTTTCCACCAAATAAAAGCCAAAATTTTCTCTCCCTTTTCTACTTAGCATGTGACGC